>WNGS01043818.1:0-11798 GCA_020271785.1 Procambarus virginalis
AGGATGCCTTAATCCGCTTGACCATCACCACCAACATAAGGAAGTGATAGCCGAAGCTATTTGAACCACTTCCCTGCCGCACTCGGATGGTAATCTTGGGCATAGCATTTTATCAAATCACCTCATTTTTGGGGGCAACACGTGAGGAACACAAATGCGAACAAGCCTGAATGGTCCCCAGGACTATATGCAACTGAAAACTCACACCCCAGAAGTGACTCGAACCCATACTGCCAGGAGCAACGCAACTGGTATGTACAAGGATGCCTTAATCCGCTTGACCATCACCACCAGACATAAGGAAGTGATAGCCGAAGCTATTTGAACCACTTCCCTGCCGGCACTCGGATGGTAATCTTGGCATAGCATTTTATCAAATCACCTCATTTTGGGGGGCAACACGTGAGGAACACAAATGCGAAAAAGCCTGAATGGTCCCCAGGACTATATGCAACTGAAAACTCACACCCCAGAAGTGACTCGAACCCATACTGCCAGGAGCAACGCAACTGGTATGTACAGGGACGCCTTAATCCGAGCCATCTGAGTGCCGGCAGGGAAGTGGTTCAAATAGCTTCTGCTATCACTTCCTTATGTCCGGTCGTGATGGTCAAGCGGATTAAGGCATCCCTGTACATACCAGTTGCGTTGCTCCTGGCAGTATGGGTTCGAGTCACTTCTGGGGTGTGAGTTTTCAGTTGCATATAGTCCTGGGGACCATTCAGGCTTGTTCACGTTTGTGTTCCTCACGTGTTGCCCCCAAAATGAGGTGATTTGATAAAATGCTATGCCCAAGATTACCATCCGAGTGCTGGCAGGGAAGTGGTTCAAATAGCTTTGGCTATCACTTCCTTATGTCCGGTTGTGATGGTCAAGCGGATTAAGGCATCCCTGTACATACCAGTTGCGTTGCTCCTGGCAGTATGGGTTCGAGTCACTTCTGGGGTGTGAGTTTTCAGTTGCATATAGTCCTGGGGACCATTCAGGCTTGTTCGCATATATATATATATATATATATATATATATATATATATATATATATATATATATATATATATATATATATATATATATATATCCTTGATCATATAAATTAAGTTAACAATTGCTTGATCAGTTACCTTTAATTTATATATGTTTATCTAATTGAATATAATCTTTAGTGCTTAGTTAACAGTACTTAGACCACATTTAAGGTCATTTAATATCATACTTCTACAATTTAAATTGTTGTGTTATTAGTATAAGAATATATTGGCTGTTGATAGTTATGGTGCTAGGCTGGACTATGTATATGTTTAAGTCCCTGCTTTAAACAGAACCAGTGTTCAGTCATAGAACTGAATTTATTAAAATCTTATCTTTGTATAAAAAAATACAAGTTAATGGGAGATACTTGTCTGCAGGTGGACTGGAACTTCAATCAATTAATTCATTAATCCTTAAACTGTGCATGGCGTGTATATATACGTCATGAGTAACATGTCCCAAAGTGCGCGCATGGCGTACATATACGCCATAGGGTGCCAGGCCCAATTGAAATGGCCCGCGGCTACACGGGGTTCACATTAGCTTCCTCAGGGCTCTTGTAAACAGACGCCATTTAAAAAAAATCGTGGGCAATATTCTCAGGTGTGAGAGGCACAGTACTGTTGGAGCAACCAAGGCTGGCGCATGCACAAAGAGTGAACAGCATTGCTGTTCAGTTTGTGACCACAGCATCGCCGAAAAATGTCAAAATAAATATATAATGGCTATTATTTAGCGATGACAATATTACAGATGACCCCTGACTGGGATATAAATAACCAGTGTTGTGATAATAGCAGGATTGTTATAATAATTAGCGCTGTGACACGAGTGACGCAGAGAGAGGGAGGGAGATAGCATCGTTTACTGACTGTGTGGCCACCTGTTATTGTCTGCATTCACCATACTAGCTCAGTGGTTCTCTATGGTGAACACAAATGTAGATATACTAATACACACATTATATATAAGCAATAACAGCAAAAAGATTATGCTGGGAGGAGCCATTTGGGTGACGGAGGTGACGTCGTCTGCATGATTTGTCTAGCTGTTTAGAGGGTGGCCATTATGCTCTTTGGGCACTCTACAAGCTTAGGTGTACAGTTACGGTGCATACAACATGTAGATACTTATATATAATACGTGTATATAGGGTATTAACACTGCAAACAGTATTGTTTGGGGAGAAAGTTTATTGCGTGTGACCTTGAATGAGTGAGGAAGCCGCCAGCTGACTGTGTGTAAAGCGACGACTCTTAGTGCCTGAACTAACTATATCAGCTTAACTGTACAGTTGTGGTGAACAAAATATATACATACTTATATATAACGTCTGTATATAGTGTAATAACACCGCAAATGGTATTGTTGGGGAGAAAGTTTAGTGCGTGTGACCTTGAATGAATGAGGGAGCCGCCAGCTGACTGTGTGTAGCGACGACTCTTAGTGCCTGAACTAACTATATCAGCTTAGTTGTACAGTTGTGGTGAACAAAACATGTTGATTCTTATATATAACGTCTGTATATTTTAAATAAAACATAAAACAGGATGGTGGGAGGAAAAAATGGCCAAGTGAGGCGTTGTTGAAGTAGTGGTTGGCTGGTGTGTGGCGGTCACTCCTCGCTGCTTTTCTACTCTCAATACCAACTTAGTGTTTCGTTATGGTGAACAAAACATGCAATTACTTATATATAACCTGTGTATAGTGTGTAATACCAGCAAAACTATTTGTTTATTGTTCATGAACATAATAATTGAATCACTAATATGCACACCATACTTTTGAGTATAGCGATTATTCACCACTTTTATTATATAAATAGATTACAATACACACTATTGAATAATATTACTGCAAAAAAACTAAGAAAAAATCAGAGATATAGAAATAATTAAGTGATAATATCTTTGTGGCAACTCCCACCTGTTAGCGCAGGTGACACTGACCACCTCTGACGACCGCTCTGTCAACGCCCACTTTTTGCCAGACTTCCACGGTTATTTGCGCCCAAAATATGTCGGCTACGATTTTTTTTCCGTACTCAGGGAACACACATTAACATTTTAAGAAGATGAAATAATTTTTTAGAATTTTTTTTTCTTGCGCACAGGGGTGTAAATGTCCTGAGGACTCCTGAGCAGTGGAAGGGTTAACCCAGCTGCCCCTTACAACCCACAATCTGTCATTAGGAAAAGAGGAGCTAGGATTTACGACCCTAGCTAGAGACTTTAGTTCAATTCATTGCAGATGGTAATTTTTAATTTAGTACAGTACAAGTCCCTGGTAGTCTCCTCTCATATCAATCCCGGCAGGTTTTTCCCACACCTCCCAATACACTTGCACAGTCGGTGGCTTAATGATGATAATACTGGACATACCGAGGGGCATGGAGGCCGTGGCTGACCATGTTCGAATCCTTGAAAATCGCGAGTTTTCTGATGCATATTGGCTTGGGGAACCCTTCAAGCTTGGTGCATCCATAGATACATTATATAAATATTTATATAATGTGTGTGTGTGTGTACATAGGTAAAGTGCCCATTGGGCGAGCGGAAGTGGGGTCAGAGGGAAGAGTAGGCCGAAGAGGAAAGTTTGTAGATCAGGGGGAATAGTGCCAGGGCTTGACCCAGCAGCAGGCCTTGAATTGTGGAATGCATTCTTCACCAAACCTGTTCACACATGCATCAAGGAAAGTCCCAACAGCACCGGAAGCCCCAACCAGCCAATGTATGTGTGTGCGGGGAGGAAGGAGCCATACTCATTGGGCAGACTGTACAGTTGTTAATGTATACAGTTGAGGGGATGGTTCACCAGCTCACTTACAATGGTGCTCTTCTGCCTGTGGAAGCCAGTACACTTCCTAAGTGCGCGGATCTAAGTTTGGTAACCAGTACCCGAAACATCTTTTGTTTGGGCACGTGTGAGAACCCCAGTCATCAGCATTCCAAAAATGTTACCCTGGCCGGGGTAGCACGTCTGTGGACAGTTATAGCCAATAGCATCTTTTCATTTTATGCTTAGAGGGAGAAAAGTTTGCGCAGGAACTGTCAGGCCGCCTGGTAGTGCGAGCGTGGGCCTCCCGCCAGCTCCAGCATCGTCACTATGGCAACTACAGGCGTCCATCTTGAGCCGCCATGGTGGTCGGCCATTTTGGAGTGCCCTAGGGCCATCCTACACCGTCTGATTGGTTGAGAAGGGTAGACCGCTGTGTGCCTCCCTCTCATTGGGTCTTTCGAGGAGGACGTGGGAATCGCCAGTGTTCTTTCTTCAAGGCATCATTTTGCTCCAGTCACCACCATAACCTGACGTGTCTCTCTTGCCCATTCAGCCAAATTGGGCAAGTAGACGTCGTGGTGACTCTCCTCAGCTCCTCCACTGCTGCCTCCACCAAGACCGCCAGCTGCACAGACAGAATCCAGCTGGAGTCATCGTCGGGAGGTAGATAGGGAACGAGTGAGAGAAATCTTGGATCATGGGTAATTTGCATACGAGCAGTAACAGACTTGTGGGTCCCCATACCAGTCATTAATATATATATATATATATATATATATATATATATATATATATATATATATATATATATATATATATATATATATAATATGACCGAAAAAGTAAGATTAATAATTCTAACACGAATTTTCTCAATTTTCCTTATGTTTCTTTTTACTGATGACGATAAATTAAAAATCAATTCTCCAAAATTCATTCTTTATTTCTAGTCTGACGCGACACTTCGCGTTTCGTAAAACTTATTACATTTTCAAAGACTTTTTAGTTTATCTACACAACTTATCTACACAACTTTATAGTAAATCGTTAGTTGTATCTTCTGATTTTTGTTGATGTTGCTGATGATTTCTGATGTTGTAGGCCTGACAACTAACGATTTACTATAAAACCAAGAAAACTGCCAACCTACTCATGAGAAACTCTCCAGACACAAAGCAGAACGCTTTGAAAGAGACAAACGTCGTCTATGCCTTCAAATGTCCTCTTGGGGACTGTAAGCCCCAAAAACTCAGTATATAGGCAAGACAACAACATCTCTTTCCAGGCGTTTAACAATGCATAAGCAACAGGGCTCCGTTAAGGAACATATACTCTCTTCCCACACCCAAACCATCACCAGAGAAATCTTAACAAACAACACAGAAATCATCGATAGATACAGTGACAACAGGCGGCTTGACATCTGCGAGGCACTACACATCAAGAAGTCAACACCAGCAATCAACAGTCAATTAACGTACAACTATATTCTACCCACTTCAAGACTCCGCTCCAATATAGAAACATCAAGAAATATGGGCCAATAGGCCTTCTGCAGTTCTATTGGGACCCGACTTCTACTTCTACAAATCTATACCCCGTTTTCCATGTTCTGTGTTTCACCCCACTAATGTATTACATCACCTCACCCAAATGCAGGTATAAGAGCCAATGTTTGTTTCATAAAGCATAAGTTGTGTAGATAAACTAAAAAGTCTTTGAAAATGTAATAAGTTTTACGAAACGCGCTCAAGTGTCGCGTCAGACTAGAATTAAAGAATGAATTTTGGAGAATTGATTTTTAATTTACCGTCATCAGTAAAAAGAAACATAAGGAAAATTGTCAAAATTCGTGTTAGAATTATTAATCTTACTTTTTCGGTCATATTTAATAACATATGTCTACAGGAAAGACTGCTACCAAAATATACTAATATATATATATATATATATATATATATATATATATATATATATATATATATATATATATATATATATATATATATATATATATAATATAATATTGTGGCTGCAGTGTTGACGTAATTTTGGTAGAATTGTGGTAAGTGACGAGGCTGTCGGGAGTGACAGCCGTCACTCTGTCGAGTAACGTAATTCTCGGGTGTGTTTATCGGCCTGTGGGATCTATAAATCACTCGCCCAAGTTATTTAAGGAGTGCGACATCTTCTTAGTGTTCCCATTAACGTTTGATGACTGTAGGCTACATGTGTCAGCTTTAATATATATATATATATATATATATATATATATATATATATATATATATATATATATATATATATATATATATATATATATATATTGTCGGGGTGTCACGGTGTTCGTTAGTGAAGGGTTAAAGCAAAGGTAGACTGGATCTCCTTTCCAGGTGGTTGCTCCGACAATAACCCTTACTCACCGTCGTTCTGCGGGTCTTCCCTCGATCCTCTAGGCTCCACTGCTCGCCCCGGAGAGTACCCCAGTCGATCTCACAACCGGCCTTAAATTGCAAGATGAGTGGGGGCACAGATCGTTCCCTCAATCTGTGGCCCGCCCCGACACAGAACTCTTACACAGCCTTTAAGGTCGCCAACTGGTGTTTTTAGGTGTCCAGTAACACTGCAGTGGTGAGGAGTAATTGTGGTAATTGTGGTAAGAGCAAATTCCAGTAATATGGTATCAGGCAGGTCACTCTGCTTTACTTCATTACACGGTCACAAGATAAGTGAAGGGGATGATATCAAACACCAAAGAGTTTTGGTATTTTACTTAAAAGACAACGAAAAATATATATGCATCAATTTATCAGGAATAATATATGACAACTGCTCAATTCATAGCAGAATAATCTGGAGCGCACCGATATGGTAACACCGGCAGCGCCACGCGTCACCTGTCAGATATCAGCTGACCGGGACCCTCGCGATCGTGAGAACAGACTAGTACTTGTTTTCTAATTCTATCACGATCCCCGTTTATTTAACTTTTCCGCAAAACACTGTATTCAACATTCACATGGCATACTTATGATTTCACTGGCCTCACGATCAATATCCTATTCACACTGCACTCACAGTGACTTTTCACCGTACCAAAAGATTACTCTATTCTTAATAATATTTACTGTGAATGCATTCGCTTGATCACTGAACTTTTCTTTATATCTATACTTTCTCTCAAAGAGATATCACTGGCAATCACTTCACGTATATGATATTATTCAGTACACAGGCATGTCATATATAAATCAGTAATCAAATTACAGGCATATATATATAAATCATGAAGATTAATACACAGGCATTTATATCAATAAATCATGGAAATCAACACACAGGCATTTATATCAATAGATCATAGAGATCAACACACAGGCATGTATATCAATAAATCATGGAGATCAATACACAGGCATTTATATCAATAAATTCTAGGCTCATAGCCTAACACCAATATCTGGTTTACTACCAATATATATAATAATAATAATCACAGGAAATTAATAATAGTCACAGTAAATTCTTTGATGAATCCTGGTGCTTGCACACACCCACACATAGATATATATGTAAACTGATACTGTGAGCGCTCTGGGTAGCCTCACCACACACTGTGCTCTCTGTGACTTAGACTCAAGTGAGA
The DNA here is from genome assembly GCA_020271785.1 of Procambarus virginalis. NCBI lineage: Eukaryota > Metazoa > Arthropoda > Malacostraca > Decapoda > Cambaridae > Procambarus > Procambarus virginalis. The sequence continues at coordinate 7,454 of WNGS01043818.1, forward strand.
CTTGCTCACGACATATAAAATATCCTGACAAGAAAATATATAGCTAACTAAAGGGGAAATGGGAGGGTAACTGTAAACACCTACTTCACCTATCCTAGGATGACAGTTGGGTTGTAGCTCCTGGTCCAGGCTCTCGCCTCGTACACCCTCCAGAAACACAAGCCAACGTCATAGGATTTTCGCGTCTCGCTGCTTTCTGTACACAGCAGGTCCGTGCTTCCCCTACAGTACGTCGCAGGGTTGAAGTCGGTCTCCTGGCCGTCAACTTTCCTCCCAACTACGGCAGCCAGCCTACGTCTCGGCGGTCGTCGTACGTTTCCCAATTAGTTCTTGTCACTGTACTCCCAGAGGAACTGCCTCTCACCACTACGAAGTCACTGTGAAGTTATCAGCCGTCCCAGACGATACTGCTTAAGCTCCACACGCACAGCACCCGACTTCAGAGCACTTGAAGCTCACTTCACTGTCAATTCCCTCGTCGTCTAGATATATCGCTAGGTATTTGGGAAGACTTCTCGACGTGCTTGCATCCAACTGTTGACTCGTAGGGTTCCACGAAGGTGGGGTTACTGTCAAACTTGACAGGATCGTCGATCACACGTTCAACCTGGTTGACAAGGTGGTCAACCCGGTTCACTCACGGTGGATTGGCCCGGCCACTAAGCTGTCTCTTATACTGGGGAACTGCCAAGGACGTCACACGTCGATGCCCGACCCACTTCTTGCAATGCACTTGTCCCTGAGCACTTGTTGCTCAATATTCTGTCAATTCCTTATCTGAGCCACATCTGGGTTGCAGGAAGACCTCACAGAGTGCGCACTAACAACTGGAGACGCTTATATCCACCGGAGCTCGGTAAATCCGTCACTCTGACAGGATGACCGATCGCACGTCCTGCCTCTCGGACGTGTCGTGAAAGACTGATCGCGCGAAGGTGCCACCATGGCTGGACCCCCTTGCCTATGTGACGTCACATTTTCCAAAGTAGGTTTTCATTGGCTCCCAGTGCCACGTCGCTGATGGTGACCAATCTGGCGACACTGACGTCACACAGTTTTGGCGGGAGAACAGACTCGCCAGCGCCATTTTGGCTCCCACAGGCCAAAATATTCTTCTTTCACGAATTTCTCGGATCATCGAGAATACTGTTCTCTCCCGCATATGTTCAATTGGTGCCTGCAACGTAGAGAACACTCGGGAATAGTGGACATGACTCTTACAGCAGGCGTGGGAGAATTAGAAGGGGGGGAACACCGTCACATACCCCTCCCCTTAAAATAAGAGTCATGTCTGGTCAGTGTAAGCGGGACTAAGCATCTGCGACTACTTGATCCTTATCACTGAAAATCTTGGCTTCCAGCCAGTATTGCAGCCGCCAATGTGTGACACTCCTCATGTGTCTGCAGACCGTCTTCAAGGTCATCCTTGGCGTCCACTGCTTACCTATTACGGACCGAGGGCTCCACACCTCACGTCCGTTCACCAGCTGGAACTGTGAGAAGTTTAACGGTTCTGCCACTGCTTTGCGAATGGCCAACAAAACGGGGTCTACCGTCTCTTCCCATTCGTCTTCCTGCCCTGTGCAGAACATTCTCAGAGCTGTCTCCGAGGTGGAGTGGAGTCTTCCGACCGCCCCCTTCGACTGCGATCGGTAGGGAGACGACCGAATCTGCATCACTCCCCAACTTGTCGCTGTTCGTCTGAAACACTCAGACCGGAATATATTTCCACTGTCAGCCTGATTTTCCCTGGGCCCTCTCACCCAAGAGAAAAGATGTTGTAGTTGCCCAGCCACTTCTCTCGACGTTGAACGTCGCATCGTGGTCCCCCTTAGGCGACCCGCAGAGTCAACAGCGTGTGACGGACTCAACACTGCCGCTCTGCACCTGGCTGGCAATGCTACCTGGTCTCTCATACCTGGAGAGGCTTTTCCGACCTCCATCCTTACAGGTTTACACTGTCTTACTAATATGCCTTCTTGCCTGTTAAAGTGAGTATCTTTCTCGGGACCAACACGTCCTCCTTTGACCTTACAAATCAAATTGGGGAATTCTGCCTGTTGCAGCTCCTCGAGCCTAGTGCGGTCCACCCCGAGAGAACTGGTGAGGGTCACCTGTACCTCACCTTCTGGGCTGCCTTCGCCCTCCACTCGCTCTCCGGGTTCCATAACGAGGTGATCAATTCCCAGGCCGGCGGACGTCTCCTCGTCGGCCTTATCAGATCCACGCCCTCCTCGTCCGTCACACTGCCTCGGAATTACAGCACATACAGGGAACGCCTCCATGGCGATTCCTTTCTCGTCCCCATAGGCGTCGAGCACTCCGCCTTTCTTTCTGTATTGCTCCAAGCACTCCTCGTCCTTCAAGAGGTTCGGGAGGACACGTCCTCCACATGCGTCATTTCCCAAGATGACCTGTGCCTCCATCTTGGGCATCGATGCACAGACTCCCACTACTAGGGTTTGGCATCCATAATCCGAACTCAGGGTTACCCAGTGTAGGGGCATCTGCACTGGGCCTCCCACAGTGGTCACACTCGCCACTCCCTCACTGGTATCCCCGTAGTTCTCAGGGAACAGGGCTTCGCTCACTAGGGTAAAGTCTGCCCCAGTGTCTCTCAACATCTTCACTGGGATGGGGTCTGCGTCCCCCATCCTTACGGTTCCTTCACACACAAACGGGTGAATCCTCTTCTCCCCATCAAGTACGGGTCCGTCCCGCACCCAATCAGCCATCTGGTCCTCTGTCTTCACGAAGGCTACATTCCCCCGGTGTTTAGGACGTCTGCATTCGCGCGCCATGTGTCCTATTAACCCGCAGTTGAAACAGCGGATCCTTCTCCTTCCGCGGACTTCTCTTGCGCCTTCCAAAGACTCATGCTCAGCATCTCCGGCTGTAACGATAACAAGATCTCTTGAGCTCTCCCTCGGTGACTTCTTCGGCGGTTCCACAGCACTCTCCTGTCCTCTGCTGTCTCCATTTGAGGGGTAGGACTTGGGATAACTCGGTCCTATCCTCCATCCGTCCGACCTTCTATTATTCCTCCCATAGCTAGAGAATACGGGCGGTCGGTGCTGTCCCTCTCGATGTGGACGTAACGCTTCTTCTAGCATGTCCGCTCGATCGGCTGCGGCTCTCAGGTCCTTGATGTCCGCTTCCTTTACTCTCAACCTAATCTCGGGAGAGAGAACGGACAGGAACTTTTCCATGACCATCAGCCCCTTGATGTCTTCAGCCGATCTTGCTCCTTCTGACTCCAGCCATTTCAAGAATTTCCTTTCCATGTCCCTCGCCGTCTCCCCATACGACTTTTCTGGCGATCGGGTACATTCTCTAAACCTCTTTCTATAGCACTCCGGCGTCAGCTTGAACGAATGGAGCACGGCCCTTTTTACTGCATCGTAGTTGGTACATTCCTGGAGGTCGAGCATATTGTAAGCTTCACGAGCTTCACCAGTGAGCCTTCCTTGAACTAGCTCCGCCCACTCTGCCCTCGGCCACTTCTTCAACGTAGCGACCTTCTCAAAGTGATCGAAGAATCCCTCAGCCTCGTCAGGCACGAAGACTGGCAAATCCCTCTCTCTCACTCGGTGGTCCTCTTGGTGTGATGGGGCAGGTGGAGCTAGCCCTGGCCCAGCTCGCCTCAGCTCAACCTCCAGCTGCTTCATCCTAGCTTCGTGCTCGCGCTCTACTCGTCTCAGCTGTGCCTCGTTCTCTTCCCTACGCAGCTGGGCTTCTTGTTCACGCTCTTCCCTGCGCAGCTGTGCTTCTCTTTCTTCACGTTGCAGCTGTGCTTCTCTTTCTTCCCTGCGCAGCTGTGCCTCTCGTTCACGCTCTTCCTCGCGCAGCTGTGCTTCTTTTTCACGCTCCTCCCTGCGCATCTGTGCTTCTGCTTCTCGTTTTTCTCTGCGCAGCTGTGCTTCTCGCTCTGCTTCCTCGCGCTTCAGCTGTGCTTCTTGTTCGCGCTCTTCCTTGCGCAGCTGTGCTTCTATCTGCATCTTCATTATTTCCAGCTTGACACTGCGCCTGCTGCCACTGGATCCCCGGCTGCTGCTACCGATACTCAAATTCTCTCCCACACTGGCAGGTGTCTGTGGCCGTTCCTCTCCGAAGGCTTCATCACGTGCCTTGAGCTGTGCCATGATCTCGAGTCTTCTTTCTCCCACTTTGGAAGCTCTCAACTTGATCCCAAAGTGGTCGGCGATCGTTTGCAGCTGTGCCTTGGTGCACTCCTCCAGTACTTGTTCGTCTCTCGTGTCGATAAAACTGGCTACTTTATCATCCTCCATCTTGTGACAATGAGTGAAAACTTACTCCTGATATCTAATACCACAATTACAACCTG
>WNGS01043823.1:0-12106 GCA_020271785.1 Procambarus virginalis
GGCACGCCGGCGTCCCTTGATCGCCATGCGGCAGGGCGCGATCGTGCGCTCGATCAGCTCTTCCACCAGGGCTCGAGCTTGGCGCGCGTGAGCTTGATGTTCAGGTGCTTCGCCGAGGCGTCGGCCGTGATGTAGGGCAGGTTGAGGTCGGTCGCGGCCGAGCTGGACGCTCGATCTTGGCCTTCTCGGCGGCTTCCTTCAGGCGCTGCAGGGCCAGCACGTCCTTGGTCAGGTCGACGCCTTGCTCCTTCTTGAACTCGCCGATGATGTAGTCAATGATGCGCTGGTCGAAGTCTTCGCCGCCCAGGAAGGTGTCGCCGTTGGTCGACAGCACCTCGAACTGCTTCTCGCCGTCGACGTCGGCGATCTCGATGATCGACACGTCGAAGGTGCCGCCGCCGAGGTCATAGACGGCGATCTTGCGGTCGCCCTTTTCGTTCTTGTCCAGGCCGAAGGCCAGGGCCGCGGCGGTGGGCTCGTTGATGATGCGCTTGACGTCCAGGCCGGCGATGCGGCCGGCGTCCTTGGTGGCCTGGCGCTGGGCGTCGTTGAAGTAGGCCGGCACCGTGATCACGGCCTCGGTCACCGCTCGCCCAGGTAGTCCTCGGCGGTCTTCTTCATCTTGCGCAGGATGTCGGCCGAGACCTGCTGGGCCGACATCTTCTTGTCGCGCACCTGGACCCAGGCGTCGCCGTTGTCGGCGGCCACGATGGAGTAGGGCATCAGGTCGATGTCCTTCTGCACTTCCTTCTCGGTGAACTTGCGGCCGATCAGGCGCTTGATCGCGTAGAGCGTGTTCTTGGGGTTGGTCACGGCCTGGCGCTTGGCGGACGCGCCGACCAGCACTTCACCGTCTTCCTGGTAGGCCACGATCGACGGCGTGGTGCGGGCACCCTCCGAGTTCTCGATCAACTTGGTGGTGTTGCCTTCCATGATGGACACGCACGAGTTGGTGGTGCCCAGTCGATGCCGATGATTTTTCCCATGTTCTGCTCCGGTTTCGAAAGTTTGAATAAGTGTGGGGGTGGGCTGTGGGCCCGCTGTGGATGAAGTGTGGATAACCGGTGGGGATTTCAAGCCCGGCTGGCCACCTTCTGCGTCTTTATTGGGGGCCGCGACCGTGACCAGGGCCGGGCGCAGCACCCGCTCGGCGATCAGGTAGCCCTTCTGCAGCACCGTCACGACGGTGTTGGTGGGCTGGTCGGCCGGCACCAGGCTGATCGCCTGGTGCTGGGCGGGGTCGAACTTGGCGCCGGCCTCGGGCGCAATCGCCACCACCTTGTTGCGCTCCAGTGCGCTGCGCAGCTGCTTGAGGGTGGCTTCCGAGCCTTCGCGCAACTGCTGCAGGGTGGCTTCCTGGATCGACAGGCCGGCTTCGAAGCTGTCGAGCACCGGCAGCAGGTTTTCAGCGAAGCCTTCCACCGCGAACTTGCGCGCCTTGGCCATTTCTTCTTCGGCGCGGCGCATGGTGTTCTGGGCCTCGGCCTTGGCGCGCAGGAACTGCTCGGCCAGTTCGGCGTTCTTCGCCTTGAGCTCGCTGACCTCGTTGGTCAGGGCGGCCAACGCATCGGCCTCGGCCACGGCGGCGGCCGCCAGGGCTTCTTCGACGCTCTCGGAGGCGGTGTTGTCGGCGGGGTTCTGGGGTTGGCTCATGGCGAATAAAGTTCAAGAAAATCAAAGACAAAGCTTGCCGAGCGCGGTAGCTGGGGGTGCCTGGGCGAAGTTCAAGGGCGGGACAGCGAAAAACCGCTGGGCGGGCCAGAATCGGGGCTTTTTCAGGCACACCCGATGAAAAGCTGTTCCGCCATGGCCCCTTGGGCGCAGAAAAACCCGGTCTGATGGACGCCGGCGGTGCCCTGCGCGACCTCTCGGGTCCGGGTGCCGGACATCGCTGGCACCGTGCTGGGGCGTGATTCTATGTCCCGCCTGCGCGCGCTCGACCCGGCCTTAAGGTCCCGGGCCAGCCGAACGTGTTCAAGAAGCACAACGCTGCCTTCAGCGGGACCGAACGACGATGTCTGGCCCGCGCCCGGTTCGCAGAAGCTGGACTGGGAGGTGGAGCTGGGCATCGTGATCGCCGAGCGGGCGTTTCACGTCAGCCAGGCCGAGGCCATGCCTCACGTGGCCGGCATCTGCCTGGTCAACGACCTGTCCGAGCGCGCCCACCAGATCGAGCATGAGGGCCAGTGAACCAAGGGCAAGCGCCACTCGACACATTGCCCGATCGGCCCCTGGCGGGTGACGCCCGACGAGCTGGGAGATCCGCAGGCTCTGGACCTGTGGCTGGAGGCCAACGGTCAGCGCCGCCAGAGCGGCAACACCAAGACCATGGTCTTCGGCGTGGCGCAGATCGTGAGCTACCTCAGCCGCTTCATGGCGCTGCAGCCGGGCGACGTGTACCTGCGGCATGGCGAGGTGGTCACCCTCGGTGGGCGCGGCCTGGGCGAGCAGCGCCAGAACATCGTCTCTTACGGCGCGTGAGCCGTCAGCGCGGCGCCAGCGACCGCCATCGCCGCGCGCGCTTGCTGCTGCGACCATTTGCCGGCGAACTGCTGCACCTCGACCATGCGCCGCGCCAGGTCGGCGCCCTGCGGGGTCAGGCGGTAGCCGTCACCGGAGTGGTCGACCAGGCGGGCCGCGCGCAACTCCTTGAGGCGGGTGTTGAGGGTATTGGGCGTGACGCCGCCGACGCTGTCCTGCAGCAGCCGGAAGGTTTGCGGATGCCCGTCGCTCAAGGCCCAGATCACGCGCATCGCATAGCGCGACTCCAGCAGATCGAACAGCTGGATCACCGCCGCTTGGTCTTTGGCACTCATGGTTGTCTCCTGACCAGCCTTCTGTGACGAGGCCTGAATCCACTATACGACTGGCGCTACCAGTTCGCTAGCTGGGTGCCCACGATCCACGCGGAAAGAACGCTCAGGATTTACCCGGATTGCAAATCGCGACCCCCACGCTCCACCGCTGCGCGGGTCGCTGCCCCCGTGGGGGTGCGAATTCAGCTCGGGGCGGCCCGGCGCTGAATCCAGGCCCCCACGCTCCACCGCTGCGTCGGTGGGCCTTTAGCCCTGGTACACCTTGCGCAGCAGGTCCTTGAGCGTGTCCAGCTCCTGGGCCGAGAGACGGCTGGCCACCTCGTCTTCAAGCTGGGTGGCGTTGGCCTGGGCCTCCTTCTGCAGCTTTTTCCCGGCGGAGGACAGGTGCAGCCCTTGCGCGCGGCGGTCGGTCGGGTGGGCGCGGCGCTCGATCAGGCCACGCAGGTCCAGGCTCTTGATCATCCCGACCAGGTTGGGCGGCAGGATGTCCAGCGCCGTGCACAGCTGGCGGGAGGTGATGCCCGGGTTGTGTGCGATCAGCGTCAACACCGAGAAGTCGACCGGTCGCAGGCCAAAAGGCGCCATGCGTTGCAGGAACACGCCAATCACCGCCAGCGCGGCTCGCCGGGCGTTGTAGCCGAGCAGGCTTTCGAGATAGCTGGTGTCGATGCTGCCGTCGCTGTCACCGACGGCCGGCCTCGGCACCGGGCTGACGGCGGTTTTGGTGGGTGCGCGCGGTCGGCGCAGGGTGTTGGCGACAGAAGAGGACCCGGACATGGTTGCGAAGGATAACGGTTTCCGCCCCGCGCGCCGAGGATGTTGTCATCTTTCGAGTGACGACTCCAGCATCGACAGCCGCATACCGAACTCGGGCCAGACCCAGCGCCAGAAGCCAGTCTGGGGCCCCTGCCAGCGGGCCGCTCCGGTGCCCGGCGTCGCGCGATGCGCGCCCAGGCCAGGCCATCAGCAACATCGCCACGGCGCGCAGGAAGTCGTCGGCCAGCCAGTGCGCCAGGTCGGCGGGGGCGTCTTTGGCGGTCACGCGCGGCAGCAGGCGCTCGTGCAGGAAGGTGGCGAAGCCGTCAAGTTCGGCCTTGACGCGCACGGACTGCGCGTCGGCACCCAGCTCGGCGCCCATGTCGGCCAGCAGTTGCAGCAGCGCCGCGCCGCCATCGGCAGGGTTGCGCAGCAGCAGATCGATCGCCTGGATCTCGTTCGTGCCCTCGTAGATCATGGCCACGCGCGCGTCGCGCACGGTCTGCTCGATGCCCCATTCGCGCACGTAGCCATGGCCGCCGAAGACCTGCAGGCAGGCGCTGGCGCCGTGGAAGGCCTGGTCGGTCCAGGCGGCCTGAGCACGGGAGTGACCAGGGCGCACCAGCGGCTGGCGAGGTCGCGGCGCGCGGCGTCGCCGTGGTGCTTGAGGATGTCCAGTTCCAGCGCGGTGCGGTAGGCGACCACGCGGCCGGCGTCGACCCAGGCGCGCTGCGCATCGAGGATGCGGCGCATGGCCGGGTGCGCTTCGATCAGATCCGCGGGACCTGGTGCCCCCACGCTCTTCACTGCGTGTAAGGCGCTGCCCCCCGAGGGGGCTTGCCCGTCTTGGGGCGGCCCGGCGACGGGCATGGCCTTCGCCAAGCCGCCGGGCGCGCGCATCTGTCGCCGCTCTTTCGCGTACGCGTTGGCCTTCTGCCAGGCCGCGTCGAGCAGGCCGATCCCTTGCAGGCCCACGTGCAGTCGCGCCGCGTTCATCATCACGAACATTGCGTTCAGGCCTTTGCCGGGCTCGCCGACGATCCAGGCCGCCGCCTCGTCGAAGCGCATCACGCAGGTCGGGCTGCCGTGCAGGCCCATCTTTTCTTCGATGCGTTCGCAGACCACCGCACTGCGCGTGCCGTCGTCGTAGAACTTCGGCACCAGGAACAGCGACAGGCCTCTGGGGCCGGCGGGCTGTCGGGCAGGCGCGCCAGCACCAGGTGCACGATGTTGTCGCTCAGGTCGTGCTCGCCACCGGAGATGAAGATCTTGGTGCCGGACAGGGCATAACGACCGTCTGGCAAAGGCACGGCCTTGGTGCGGCACAGGCCCAGGTCCGAACCCGCGTGCGGCTCGGTCAGGCACATGGTCGCCAGCCATTCGCCGGTGGCGACCTCTCCAGGTAACGCGCCTTCAGTTCGGGCGAGGCGTGGTGCTTGATGCATTCGTAGGCGCCGTGCAGCAGGCCGGGCGCCATGGTCCAGCCGTGGTTGGCGGCGCTCAGGTTCTCGTACAACATGGCCTCCAGCGCCGCCGGCAGGCCCTGGCCACCGTCTTCGGTGGCGCAGGCCAGCGAGGGCCAGCCGGCCCGCCAGAAGGCCTGGTAGGCGTCACGGAAACCCGGCGGCATCGTCACCGCGCCGTGCTGCCACTGCGCGCCCACCTCATCGCCTTCGCGGTTCAGCGGGGCAACCACCTCGCCCACGAACTTGCTGGCTTCGTCCGTCACCTGCACCAGCAGGTCCTCGTCGAAGTCGGCGTGGGCTGGCAGCGCCGCGAGCTGCTGCGGCGCCCGCAGCACCTCACACAGGATGAAACGTTGTTCGGGGGTTGGGGCTGGTAGGCGTTCATGGCCGGTTCGAAACGAAGCGTTGAAGAAGCCGCAGCTTCAGCGCGGGCGGGTTTCCTGTTGTGTCTGTCGGGCGAGCCTTCGAGCCCGGCCAGCAGCGCCTTGTTGCTGCCGGGGATGACCATCTGGAACTTGTTGTCGACGGTGGTGTACTCGTAGTAGCCCATGCGCGCGATCGGCTGCATCTTGAGCACGTCGACCATGCCGTTGCCGTCGATGTACTGGTCGTCGATGTGGATCGCCACCACGCGGCCGAACACCACGTCGACCGTGCCCATGGGCGGTCGGCCGGGGAAGCGCAGGGTGTTGAGGTATTCGCACTCGAACTGGATCGGCGAGCCCTTGATGCGTTTGGGCTTCACCAGCCGGCTGTCCAGCTTCTCCAGCCCGGCACGTTCAAATTCATCGACGCCGAGCGGCAGCTCCTCGGCGCTGATGTTGACGGCCTCGCGCAGCGCGTAGGTCGCCATGTTCCAGACGAACTGGCCCATCTGCTCGGCGTTGCGCACCGAGTCCTTGCGTTCTCCCTGCGTGCTCTGGTTGGCGCTGAACATGACGATCGCGCGGGTCGAAGGTCACGTTCTGGAACTGGCTGTAGGGCGCGAGGTTGTCCCGCCCTTGCGCGTCCACCGTGGCGATCCAGCCGATCGGCCGCGGGACCACGAGGACTTGAACGGGTCGTGGGGCAGGCCGTGGGGCGTTTTGCCCGGTTCGTAGTACATGCGTGCTCCTTTGGGTGTGGTGCGGCGGTTCAGCGGCAGGCGAAGCTGGCTGCGTCTTCCACATTGCCGCTGCCCTTGTAGGTCGCCACCGTCGGGTAAGCGCAGAGCGGGCGGCTGCGGTTGGCGGACCAGTCGGCCGGCAGCTCGGCATTCACGCCGCCGGGGTTGCCGGCACCGCGCGCGCTGGCGACCACGGCCTGCGGCGCCACGCACTGCTCGACCCAACTGACCAGTGGCGAGAGCAGGTCGAACTGGTCGGTGGACGGGCCGCCGCTGCAGTGGGCCATGCCGGGCACCGGGAAGTAGCGCGCGAAGCGGTCGGCCTGGCCGCCCAGGGCCTGGTCCAGGCGTGATCCACTGGCGCGTGTCTTAGGCCGAGAAGATCGCATCGGCCCACGCGTGGTAGCCACCATCTTGGCGCCGCGGTCCTTGAGCTGGCCAGGTTGACCGGGTTCTGATGGCCGGGCGGCGTCATGAGCGACTGGCCCGACTCGCGGTACACATCGCTGGTGGCAATGAACATCGGCAGACGGGCGTTCACGTCGACCTTGAGCGGGTCGAACATGCCCGGCGGCACGCTGAACACGGTGCCGACCGACAGCGGGTCCAGCGCCACCGAGTGGCAAACTTCCAGGTGGCCCAGTTGTCACCGGCCAGGCCGGGGTCGTAGGCGAAGGCCGAGTAGATCGCCTGGCCGCCGGTCGTGCGGCCACCGGCGAACACGCTGGCGATGACGTCCTTCTGTGCCGCGCTCAGGCACTGGCCGTTGCGCTCGCCGCTGCAGGTCGCGACATCGGTCTGGAGCTTGAAGGCCGACTGGCAGGCCTGCGTGGCCTGCACCAGGCCGTCCTTGGCGCCGTCGAGCGCGTCGCACTTGGCGAGCACGGCGTTGGCCACCAGCTGGCGCTCGGCCTTGGTGAAGGCGCCGCTGAGGTCGGGGATGGACGCGCTCGGGTTGAGCGGGTGCTTGGTGGTCGCGCCGGGCACCGCCAGCGGCGCCCACTGCTGCGCGCCCCAGAGCTGGGCCAGCGCGGCGTTGGGCAGGCGGTAGCCCGGCGCGCCGACCAGGTAGCCGTCGTAGGCCTGGCCGCGCGCGGCCTCGACCATCGCGTGGCGGCCGCCGTTGGAACAGCCGCCGAGGTAGGAGCGGTCCGGTCCCTTGCCGTAGGCCGAAGTGATCAGGGCCTTGGCCATGGGCGTGAGCTTGGCGACGGCCTGGTAGCCGTAGTCGAGCCGCGATTGCGCTTCGAGACCGAAGTAGGGCGTCTGCGCGCCAGAGTGGCCGGCGTCGGAGCTGATCACGGCGAAGCCTTGCATCAGCGCACCGGTCAATGGCCCGCCACCCAGCGCTCCCTCGGCCGGACGCACCGCGCCATCCAGACCGCCGTTGCCCTGGTAATAGAAGCGGCCGTTCCAGGCCTTGGGCAGGCGCATCTCGAAGCCGATCGCGTAGTCGCGGTTGTCGCTGCCCTTGCGCTTGAACATCGCGCCTTTGACCAGGCAGTGTTCGGCCACCGGCTGGCCAGCCAGCTTCAGCGCACCGGCTGCCTGCACGGACACCGAATCGATGCTGGTCTGGTCGTGCTTGAAGGCCGCGGCCAGGTTTCACACTGTTTGAGCGCCGCGCCCTGGGCGGCGCTGGTGCCGCTGCCGGACGGCGCGACGCCCATCTGGGAGCAGGCGCTCAGCACGAGCGCGGGGAGGGCGGCCAGCGCCAGGCGGGACGGTGCAAAGGAATGCTTCATGGGATGCCTTGTGCAAATGAAGGGGTGGAACGGCCGGACCGGATCAGGACTCGGCGGTGAAACCGATCTTCTTGACCAGCGGGCCCCAGAGATCGAAGTAGTGCTTCATGCTTTTGGCCATGTCCTCGGACGAGCCGCCGACCGGCACCATGGCGGACAGGGCCAGGCTGTCGATGACGGTCTTCTCCTTGAGCGCGGCATTGATCGCCTGGTTGGCGCTGCTGACCACGGCGGCCGGCGTCTTGGCGGGGGCGTAGAAACCGAACCACTCTTCCACCACCAGGTCGGGGAAGCCTTGCTCGGCGAAGGTCGGCACCTCGGGCACGAAGACCGAACGCTGCTTGCCGGAGGTGGCGATGATGCGCAGCTTGCCGGCCTTGTGGTTGGGCAGGAAATCACCGTGCGGGGTGAACATGGACGCCAGCTGGCCACCGATCACGTCGGTGATGCCGGGGATGGGAGCCGCGGTAGGGCACGTGCTTGAGGTCCACATTGGTTTCCAGACCCAGCAGTGCGCCCAGGAAGTGCGGCGTCGAGCCGGCCGCGGGCGAGCCGTAGTTGGCCATCGTCGGGTTGGCCTTGCACCAGGCCAGGTAGTCCTTCCACGGTCTTGACCGAGGCCGGCACCATCGGGCCGACCGCCAGACCGTGCGAGAGCATGGACGCCATGGCGACCGGCACCAGGTCCTTGAACGGGTCGTAGCTCAGCTGCTTGTAGATGTGCGGGTAGATCGACATCATCGAATACGGGGTGAGCAGCAGCGTGGCGCCGTCGGGTGCGGCGTTCTTGACGGTCTCGACCGCGATGCGGCCCGCCGCGCCGGTCTTGTTCTCGACCACGGCGGCGTTCTTGGTGTAGGCGCTGCCGCCCAGCTTGTCACCGATGCGTCGGCTGGTCACGTCGGCGCTGCCGCCAGCGGGGAAACCGTTGACGATCTTGACCTGTTCGAGCGCCTGGGCGTGGGCGCTTTGCAGGCCCAGGCTGGCCAGCAGGGTGGAGGCGGCGGAGGCCTGGATGATCTGGCGGCGGTGGATGTTCATGGTGATGTCTCCTGTTGTGGTGGTGAAGAACGCGGTGAAAGGCTCAGGCGCACAGGCTTCTGATGTGCTCGGGTATGGGAGATGGCCTTGATGGCGGTCCGGATTGGACCGGATCGCGGATGCACAGGGCGCGGGTCTTCCGTGCCCTCGCAGAATCAGCGTGTCCGCCACGCCGGATCTGGTGTTGCTGGATCAGCACCTTGGCGCGGCCACTCGGTGACGCCTTGTGTGGTACCTGCAGCCGCTCGCCGTAGGTCGGCGGGGGGGAAGAATTTCGTGTGGATTTCCAGCAGCGGCGGCCGATGATGCCGGTCGTCTTCTGCAGCTCGCGCCCAGGGCGGCACGCCCGCACTTGCACGAAGAAGTTCAGCGAGAGAGCGGTCCATCCATTGCTGAAGTTCGGGAAGAAGACGATGCCGGCGGGATCACAATCCCCGAACATCACCTCGACCTCATACACGACGGTTTGTTCATCGCGGCGCCATCCTCAGGGCACCGTCGAGGCGGATGACTTCGCCGTTGAGGTGGCCGTTGTTCACGATGTGGCCCGCGAGCTCCGCAAACTCCTCGGGTTTGCCCAGGCGGTTCGGGAACGGGATGCTCTTGGCCAGCGACTCCTGCACCGCCTCGGGCAGCTCCTTCATCAGCGGCGTGGCGAACAGGCCGGGCGCGATGGTGCAGACGCGGATGCCGTGCTGCGCCAGGTCGCGCGCCATCGGCAGCGTCATCCCGACCACGCCGGCCTTGGAGGCGCTGTAGGCCTGCTGGCCGACCTGGCCGTCGAAGGCGGCGGCGCTGGCGGTGAACACCATCACGCCGCGCTCGCCGTCTGCCAGCGGTTCGAGCCTGGCGCAGGCGGCGGCGAACAGGCGGGCCGCGTTGTAGTGCCGATCAGGTTGACGTTGATCACGCGCGCGAAGTCCGCCAGCGGCGCGGCGTTGCCGTCCTTGCCAACCACGCGCTTGGCGCTGCCGATGCCGGCGATCTGCATCAGGATGCGCGCCGGGCCGTGGGCCGCGGCGGCGGCCTCGACGGCGGCCTGCATGCTGTCCGGGTCCGAGACATTGCATTGCACCGCGACACCGCCGATGTCGGCCGCCACGCGCTGCGCGTTTTCGATGTTGAGGTCGAGCACCGCGACCCTCGCGCCCAGCCGGGCCAGTTCGCGCGCGGTGGCCTCGCCGAGGCCGGAGCCACCGCCGGTGACGAGGGCGGCGTGTCCTTGGATGTTCATGTGTCGCTCCTTGGAAAATGGGGGTTCAGACCGTGGGCTTCAGGATGAAGCGGAGCTCATCGCGTGCAGCTTCGCGACCGTGTCGGCGCGGTGCGACAGCACGGCGCGCTGGTTGATCGAGCCCTTGTCGGTGATCTCGCCGCGGTCGATGGTCGGCGGGTCGGCCAGCAGGCACAGGCGGGCGATGCGGTTGGCGCTGCCAGTGGCATTGCGCGCCAGTTCGTCCACGGTCTTTTGGAACTGCGCCAGCACTTCGGGCGCGTCCAGCACCTCGTGCATCGAGGCCTCGGCGGGCAGGCCGGCCAGCTGTCGCACGGCGGCGGTCGGGAACACCATGGCGCCGACCTCCTTGAGGTTGATGCCGGTGAGCACCACATCCTGGATGTAGGGTGCGCCAGCGGCGATGATCTTGGCGCGCAGCGGGCCGACGCTGACGAAGGTGCCGGGTCGCGAGCTTGAAGTCTTCGGCGATGCGGCCGTCGAACTTCAGGCCCTGGTGCACGTCGGTCTCGTCGATCCACTTGACCGCGTCGCCGGTCTGGAAGAAACCTTCCTCGTCGAACGCCTCGGCGGTCTCTTCGGGCTGGCGCCAGTAGCCGGGCGTGATGTTCGGGCCCTTGTAGCGGACCTCGGTCTTGCCCTGCATGTCGACCAGCTTGAGTTCCAGGCCCGGCGTCGGCAGGCCCAGGTCGCCAGCGTTCACGTTCGGGCTGGTGACGAAGATGCCGAACGGGCCGGACTCGGTCATGCCCAGGCCGGTGCCCATGACGATGCGCTCGCCGACCTCGCGTTCGGCGCTCTCGAACAGGCTGTCCCAGACCGGCTGGGCCAGCGCGGCGCCGGCGTAGAAAAACATGTGGACCTTGGCCAGCAAAGTCTTGCGCAACTGGTCGTCGGTCTTCATGGCGCTGGCGATGGCCTCGAAGCCGGTCGGCACGTTGAAGTAGACCGTGGGCGAGATCTCGCGCAGGTTGCGCAGCGTCTCGTGCATCAGCGCCGGCGTGGGCTTGCCGTCGTCGATGTAGAGCGTGCCGCCGTGGTAGACCACCATGCCGAAGTTGTGGTTGCCGCCGAAGGTGTGGTTCCAGGGCAGCCAGTCGCACAGCACCAGCGGCTGCTCGCCCAGCACCGGCATCGACTGCGCCATCTGCGCCTGGTTGGCGCACCACATGCGCTGGGTATTGATGACGGCCTTGGGCATCTTGGTCGAGCCCGAGGTGAACAGGAACTGACGATGGTGTCCGGGCCGGTGGCGGCCATCGCGGCGTCCACGGCGGGCGTCGGCTCGGTTGCCATCAGGGCGGCAAACGAGGTGGTGGCGCGGCCCGGCACGGTGCCGTGGCTGCAGACCAGTTCGACGCCCTCGGCGACAGTGGCCAGCATGGCGCGGCCGTAGCGCAGCGCGTCGCTGGCGAACACCAGGCCTGGCGTCAGGGTCTTGATGACGTGCTTGAGCTTGTCGTAGTCCTGGCTGATCAGCGAATAGGGGCGGCGAGGTCGGGCACCAGGGGATGCCGGCATAGAGGCAGCCCAGCGCCAACAGCGCGTGCTCCAGGTCGTTCTCGCTCAGGATCAGCACCGGGCGTTCGGCCGACAGGCCGCGATTGAGCAGGCCTTGGCCGATGCGGCGGGCGGCGTCCAGCGCCTGTGCGAAGCTGATGTGTGTCCAGTCGCCGCTGCTGCCATCGGCGTTCTTCACACGGCGCGCGAACAGGGTTTGGTCGGGGCGCTCCCTGGCCCAGTGCAGCAGCCGGTCGGTCAGGCGTTCGGGGAAGGGGCCCAGGTCCTGGTCGGCGCGCAGGTAATGCACGCCGGTCGCACCGTCGCGCAGCGTGGCGCGGGTGACACCGAACTTCAGGGGCGGTATTTCGCAGATGTCATGTCTTGTCTCCGTGTTCTTGTGTGTCCGATGCGCGCGTCCGAGTCCAGAGATGCCGAGGAAA
>WNGS01043825.1:0-11767 GCA_020271785.1 Procambarus virginalis
AGATTGACAGCACATATAAGAAGACAGCAATGATCACAATGGTGAAGATGTTCAAATTGGGAAACAAAGGTTGGGAGATTGGGTAGCAATAGATACAGTGAAATTTTAAGGCAAAAGGTGAAAAACTATGAAGATGAAATTAGGTACTTTTTAGTATTATTTATCATTTATTGATGATACTACCATCATCTACTTAGTTGCTTTACAAGAATGTAAAACTTCAAGTCTTTGCTCTCCCCAATGTACTTTCTTGTATAAATAAAAAAAATTTGAAAAAACACAAAATAAAGCGGTATTTACTAGATTTTTCGAAAGAGAGCTGTTCACCAAATAATCATTCACATTTTCATCTCTATTACATAGCAAAGAAGCAGGTCTACAGAAGCCTTTCCTGTTGAGATCGAAGCCTAGATCACTGGTTGTCTCTGAAATGATATGAAATTATAAGTATTAAATTTAAAAACCAAATAATAAATATGATATTGCCCAATTACCGATATTTACCCAATAGTTTTAAATAGATAAAACTACAATAGTAATTATTTAATTATTATATTAGCTTATAGCTTTTCTGAATGCATTAAAAAATTTTGTTTGATGAACGTTTGATCCCTGGAAAGGGGACACATATTTGTTGTTACACTGCCTATTTCAATGCATATATATATATATATATATATATATATATATATATATATATATATATATATATATATATATATATATATATATATACATATTCATATAGTGGCACCTCAACTTACGATTGCCCCGACTTACGATAATTTCGAGTTCCAATGTAAATTTGATAGAAAAATGCGACTCGAGTTACGATAGTGTCGGTAAAATTTTTTTGCTTTTTGAACATAATGCCATGGGTCCAAAGAAAATCAGTGGTAAGGTTCAACGTTCAGTATAAAATGCATTTGAAAGTTTTTTTTTAAGGTGTGGAACGGATTAATTCAATTCCCCTTATTTCTTATGGAACAAATCGCTTTGACTTACGGGCTGTCTCTTGGAACAGATTACCATCATAAATCGAGGCCCCACTGTATTTCATATATTATATATATATATATATATATATATATATATATATATATATATATATATATATATATATATATATATTTATACATATATAATACAAAAAATGTCAAATTTACGTACTTATTATTACATTACAAATATCCAAGGTTTTGAAGACACGTTTCTTCTTGCGCCCAACGAGTGAATACTGAGACCAGACCCCATAGGTCCCTATCCTCTTCATCATTTGTCTCACTGTGTCTCCACAGTTTGCACCGCCCATTAAAGACAGCATCCGACCTGTTAAAATAATGCATAAGCTGTAAGGTAATAGAGAATAATATATATCTTTCAATCTCAACATTAGATTTTCTAATTTCCAACTGTAATAAATAAATACGATTTAACTATTTTCCTTCTTAACTATTACAAAAATCCACTAATTTGAGTAACTTTTGCTTTTGTTCTACTGGTACCTTAAACTAATAAAAACAAAATTGGTACCACTGAACAATCAATTCTGTGCCCCCCCCCCACTCCTTCATCCCCCAAAAAACTAATCAAAAGACATGTACAAGGCTAAAAAAAAATAAGCAACACTTACCATACTCTTTTTATATTCAATGTTACTTTTCAGCACGTGTGAAAGACTTTCTACCTCCTCAACAGTTTCAAGTGGGGATGGAAGAATGTCTTCCAGGATTGGTATATCTTCGTGTGTTTTGACCATACGGGTTTCTGTCATTTTGACAATATTCAGGATATCCCCTGATAAAAGTGTCAATTTTGACAGTTCCTTCATTATGTAATCCATTTTTTCTGTTACTGCAAAAGAAAAAAAAGAAAAAGGCTTATTTATTTATTTATTTATTTATATACAAGAAGGTACATTGGGTTTGTGAGAATACATTGAATAGGACAGTATTACAATCTTGTAAAGCCACTAGTATGCGCAGCGTTTCGGGCAGGTCCTTAATCTAACAGATAATTTTAAGTAGGTAAGTTCTATCAGAATTGATAAATGATAACAAGTACATTGCAAGAGAAAAATGAGATGAGAGAGCTTTGTAAGTATATTAAAGTACATTGTTATATTAAAGCTCTGATTGATTACATTGACAGCTTGATGGGTAATTTAAAAGATTAATAGACACCATATAGCAGATTGACAGCACATATAAGACAGCAAAGATCACTATGGTAAAGATTTTCAGATTGGGTACATAAAGATTGGGAGACTGGGTAGCAATAGATACATAAAAACAAGATTAATAAACACCATACAGCAGATTGACAGCACATATAAGAAGACAGCAATGATCACAATGGTGAAGATGTTCAAATTGGGAAACAAAGGTTGGGAGATTGGGTAGCAATAGATACAGTGAAATTTTAAGGCAAAAGGTGAAAAACTATGAAGATGAAATTAGGTACTTTTTAGTATTATTTATCATTTATTGATGATACTACCATCATCTACTTAGTTGCTTTACAAGAATGTAAAACTTCAAGTCTTTGCTCTCCCCCAATGTACTTTCTTGTATAAATAAAAAAATTTGAAAAAACACAAAATAAAGCGGTATTTACTAGATTTTTCGAAAGGAGAGCTGTTCACCAAATAATCATTCACATTTTCATCTCTATTACATAGCAAAGAAGCAGGTCCACAGAAGCCTTTCCTGTTGAGATCGAAGCCTAGATCACTGGTTGTCTCTGAAATGATATGAAATTATAAGTATTAAATTTAAAAACCAAATAATAAATATGATATTGCCCAATTACCGATATTTACCCAATAGTTTTAAATAGATAAAACTACAAATAGTAATTATTTAATTATTATATTAGCTTATAGCTTTTCTGAATGCATTAAAAAATTTTGTTTGATGAACGTTTGATCCCTGGAAAGGGACACATATTTGTTGTTACACTGCCTATTTCAATGCATATATATATATATATATATATATTATATATATATATATATATATATATACATATTCATATAGTGGCACCTCAACTTACGATTGCCCCGACTTACGATAATTTCGAGTTCCAATGTAAATTTGATAGAAAAATGCGACTCGAGTTACGATAGTGTCGGTAAAATTTTTTTGCTTTTTGAACATAATGCCATGGGTCCAAAGAAAATCAGTGGTAAGGTTCAACGTTCAGTATAAATGCATTTGAAAGTTTTTTTTTAAGGTGTGGAACGGATTAATTCAATTCCCCTTATTTCTTATGGAACAAATCGCTTTGACTTACGGGCTGTCTCTTGGAACAGATTACCATCATAAATCGAGGCCCCACTGTATTTCATATATTATATATATATATATATATATATATATATATATATATATATATATATATATATATATATATATATATATATATATATATATATATATATATATATCAACATATATCATATACACATATATTTTGAAAACTAATCTTTTAATTTTGCAAATAAACAATATATATATATTGACTTACATCAGATGTACTAAACATCCATGTGATATGGCTGATTGACAATTCTCCTGCTTCATCTTCCACAACGATGTATTTATTTTCACATTCAGCCATCTACAAATTCAAACTGATTAGGGACATTTTCTGCAGCACATTATCAGTGTCTAAGAAAATAAGCAGTCACTAATTTTATAAAGTAGTATTAAAAAACAATGTTAACCTTAATTCTAATATGTTATGATGGTGAACAATACTTTTTACTAAAGTTAAAAGTTTGCAATGTAAGCAAAGAGTATTCCTACAGCTTGCACAAGATTCAAAAAGATAATCACAAGAAACTTACTAGTCATAAATCATGTAGTATTGACAGGAAGATATAAGTACCTTCTGTTTTCTTGATTAACATTCCTCTTGTTGATGTGTTAATGCTAGATACTTTTTTTAAAAAGTCCTTACGTGGATTAACATTGAAGGCCCCAAATATTTTGAATCACAAGGACTAGTAAATATTGGGCTTTGAAAAGGATATACCCCTAACAATAAAGTAATTTTCTTCACTTCTTCGGCTGTGTACAGTCCTTAACACTTCACAGCAATTATATCCAGGTAACGAATATACATTGTTAGGGAATTTATGAGAAATTTTATTCTCTTCAGATGGTTTATAAATCATGGTATTTTCAGCCTCCTTTATTCTTTTTGTAATTTGGACAATTGGATTTTTACTTGATCTGACCATCTTTTTCAGCTGATGCAAATAATTTTCAAATGGAAAAGCTGAACAACTGTCAAGAGTACCATGTTCCTCAGCATCTGCTGTTAGGTGAATCAAACTGTGAACATTGTAGACTAGAAAATCTTTCCCATACAGATCACCACACCTTGATACAAAATTCAGCAAAAGGTCATGAGCATATTTGCCGTATTTTAAAGACATACATGTGGGTGAAACCAGAAAACTTATACCAACACTGAGAGTAAGGAAATGATCATACATCTCTTGGGGTAGAATACCTTTCAATACAAGCTTGCCTGTGTAGAGAAGAAACTGTCTGTATTCAGTTGCCTTCCATCTGTCAATTTCTTCCAAACCTCGTGGTTTACGTGCAAAAATATTGGGCACAAAATCTTTTATGCTCACCAATCTAGCACTAATTTCAGAAATCTGGCGGCTACATAATTTAAATGTGTTTTTCCGTATCCAGGTGACAAGAAGTCGCTTCATAACACCAGGCACACTGGTNTTCCTCTTGTTGATGTGTTAATGCTAGATACTTTATTTAAAAGTCCTTACGTGGATTACCTTGAACATTAACATTATAAATCATGGTATTTCAGCCTCCTTTATTCTTTTTGTAATTTGGACAATTGATTTTTACTTGATCTGACCATCTTTTTCAGCTGATGCAAATAATTTTCAAATGGAAAAGCTGAACAACTGTCAAGAGTACCATGTTCCTCAGCATCTGCTGTTAGGTGAATCAAACTGTGAACATTGTAGACTAGAAAATCTTTCCCATACAGATCACCACACCTTGATACAAAATTCAGCAAAAGGTCATGAGCATATTTGCCGTATTTTAAAGACATACATGTGGGTGAAACCAGAAAACTTATACCAACACTGAGAGTAAGGAAATGATCATACATCTCTTGGGGTAGAATACCTTCAATACAAGCTTGCCTGTGTAGAGAAGAAACTGTCTGTATTCAGTTGCCTTCCATCTGTCAATTTCTTCCAAACCTCGTGGTTTACGTGCAAAAATATTGGGCACAAAATCTTTTATGCTCACCAATCTAGCACTAATTTCAGAAATCTGGCGGCTACATAATTTAAATGTGTTTTTCCGTATCCAGGTGACAAGAAGTCACTTCATAACACCAAGGCACACCTGTGCATATAGTCAATGGGAAACGCTGCAATTAAGTCTATGTTCAAGTCACAGAATGGTGATTTACCATGATGATGTTGCGAGTTAGATTGATTACGGAAGCGTGTGTCTGTTCTAATGGTTAAATTTGTTACTTCTGGATATGTCATTTTCCCCATCCAAGTACCTTTCTGTTCACATTTGTCACAGCCATAATAACCTGAAAACAGTTTTATGGTCTTCACCATAGCCTTAGCAGGTGCATCACAAATTACACATTGTAATTTTATGTTGATAATTCTGTTACCATACTGAATCCCATGCAACAAAAGGTCATCCATATCAGATATAAAATCATATAAGAAATTTAAATCACTTGGCTTAGAACGTCCATACAAGAGGACTACTGGAAAGACTTTCAAAGGTTTAATATTCATTACTGCACAGAGAACTGGCCACAAAGCATCATTTTTGCTTCTAAATATAGGAAGGCCATCAATGTTACATGACAATAATAATTGTCTTAGTCCTTTTACAGTTGCTTTTGGATATCTACTTATGTTTTTTAACAGTTCCTCTTTTAACCCAAAGTAAACATATTTCATTCCAGATTTTTGCTCAGTTTCTATGTACCTTTCAGAACTGATTAGTGTCCGAGCTGTTTTTGGTAAATAGTCAATTCCCATTTGCCTCAAAATTTTTAATAATTCATCAACAGCATTGTGTGTAACACCATTCTTGTTTACCCACTGAATTAATAAATTCTGTGGGTAAACATGATTATCATGGTCATCATTCTCCTCCTCACTTTGAGAATTAGATAATACATCATGCATATCAGTAAGATTCATGTGTAGATCATCAATTTCAGAGCCTAATCCATACTCTTGATTTGACTCGGCTTCAAAAGAACTAATGTCATTGTCTGATAACTCAATCTCTGAACTTGATGCTGCCTCAGTAAGATTAATGGGTTCACTAGTGTGCACAGCTGTATTTGGATGCATTTTGTGTATACGTTTTAGCCTTCTTGATACTTGCATCCATCTGTTGTTGTATTGGAGTCGCTTTTTTCGCTTATACTCATACATTGTTAAAGAGTGTCAAATTTCTACATTAGACTACCATATTAGCTATATTATTGTTAATAATGTATTGACAGATGCAATATGTATTAAAATTCTAAAAATAAGTCATGCATAATATACAATTTGTGGGAAACTGTCTGCTGAGAAAAGCTGGTGTGGGGGTTGTCACAAGAGTGAGTTATAATCAAAGCTGGTGCATATAACATCCTTGTCAAGCACATGCAAAAGTGAACACTTCCAGATTTGGAGACATGCAGAAATGCAACATGTAGAAATAGAGGCATGCCAAAACAAAGACATGCCAAAACAAAGACATGCCAAAACAAAGACATGCCAAAACAAAGACATGCATAAATTCAAATTCTTATGTAAATAATATCTAGTGATTATTATATAAATTATTCCATCAGTACTAGATCAAATATTCACAAAAAAAGAAGATATATTTGATATTCAATACCATCCTCCCTTTGCAAAGAGTAATCATGTCCTGTTGGACATTAATTATATGTTAAGATATTGTGACGGTAATCGAGTTGGAAATGGTGGTCGGCAGTCTTCCAACTAGCAGTTGTCATTGCTGGGCCACATATAATATAAAAAAAAAGAAAAGGAAAAAAAGAGAAAAAAAAAGAATGACTGCGTGATTTGGTAATCTGTGGTAAGGTTGTAAAGACGAAAAGCAATAATAAAAAATATGGATTTTAATAACAATAAGAAAACACAAATTGAAATAAATGCAAAAACTTGGCTTACTGGCAAAAATAATAAACAATATAAACATGAAAATAGATTACGTTAATGGGGAGGAGAATTGATATACAAAAGTAAGCAAAATATGAATGCTGGAATATATGCACTAACTATGAACCTCTACTTGACCACACAGAGTGAGTCACTTAGGAGTTCACAGCTTGCGAGCACACAATATTCTGGCTGGCAGAAACGTAAGGGACTCCAACAATAACTGGTGAGGTCTTGTGATTGGCGGGGAGCCGGAGTGGAGTGTTGGTTGGCGGCCAATGAGGAAGCTGGATGGTCGCAGTCGCTAGTTAGGCCGTTGCAGGGTTCGGCGCGTCGACCAGGTGCAGCAGTGGGGGGGAAGGAGGGAGTTGCTGGTACGTGTGGCGAGCTTATAATACGTTTAGCCACTACAAAACGTATCTTTTATGTTGATGAGGACAGGAGTGATTCGCAGAAATGGCAGGCTAAATCTCTGATAAGAGATTATCGTCACAACTCTCCCCCGAAGCCTGCCGTTTCGGGTGAATCACGTCCCCTGGAGGTAGAGTGGGAGGTGGAGCTGCCTCCACCTCATGCACTCTGGAGAGGGCATCAGCGATGATGTTGTCAGGCCCCTTGATGTAGCAGATCTTTAAGTTGAAGCCTTGAAGATAT
This sequence comes from Procambarus virginalis, assembly GCA_020271785.1. Lineage (NCBI taxonomy): Eukaryota > Metazoa > Arthropoda > Malacostraca > Decapoda > Cambaridae > Procambarus > Procambarus virginalis. Next base: position 7,865 of record WNGS01043825.1, read on the forward strand.
AAAGCCCATCGCAGCAGACGTTGGTTATTAAATTGGGCTTGATGTAAAAATCTCAGAGGGTTGTGGTCCGAATAGATGGTAGTGGACCTAGCACCGTGCAGATATGGTGCAAAGTGTTGTAGGCTCAGGACGATGGACAGGAGTTCCTTCTCTATAGTACTGTAGTTCTTCTGATGAGGCTTCAACTTGTAACTGTAGTAGCTGACAGGTAGAACCTCCTCGCCTCGCTGCTGCATTAAGACACTTCCGATGCCGGTACCACTGGCGTCGACATGGAGGATGAAAGGCTTCTTGATATCTGGTGAGGCGAGAATGGGATTAGAACAGAGGAGGAATTTGAGTTGTTCGAATGCAACGGTTTGCTCTCTGGTCCAATTATACCGTTGCTTGGGACTGGTTAAGGTGATTAATGGGGTTGCAACAGTGCTAAAATTCTTCACAAACCTACGGTAATAGGAAGCAAGACCAAGGAAGCGCAGGAGCTGCTTCCTGGTAGTAGGCTGTGGATACTGTTGGATTGCTTGAATGTGAATGTTTAACGGAGCCAGGTTGCCACTCCCTATAACATGACCCAGGTACCGCACTTTACCTTTCGCGAAGGTGGACTTGCCCAAATTGATGGTGAGGCCGGCTTTCAGGAGCTTGTAGAACAATCGTTGTAGCTGGAGCAGGTGTTCGCTCCAGGTGTCGGATGCTATCACAATGTCGTCCAGATAGGCATAGGTGTTTTCCAAGCCCTGGATGACGCGGTTGACAGCTCTCTGAAAGGTGGCTGGGGCATTGCAGAGTCCAAAGGGAAGGCGATGGTACCTGTAGAGACCAAAGGGGGTTATAAAGGCGGACAGTACCTTAGCTCGCTCCGTTAAACTCACCTGGTAGTAGCCCTTTAGTAGGTCTACCTGAGACAGGTAGCGGGCATTACCAATGGCATCCAAAATGTCGTCTACTCTGGGTATTGGGTAGGCGTCCTTCACTGTGACCTGGTTCAACTTCCTATAATCCGTACACAGACGGATTTTGCCGTGAGGTTTGGGTACCAGGATGCATGGTGAGGCCCAGGGGGACTCACAGGGGCTAGCCAGTCCATGGTCCAAGAGATACTGTACCTCAGCCCGCATGACTTCCGTTTTGCTCGGGCTGATTCGGTAGAATGGTTGGCGAATCGGCTGGGTGTCAGGTAGCAGTTGGATGTCGTGCCGAGTCACAGTACACTCTTGGGGGTCATCTCGAAACAACTCTTGATATTCTCTGACGAGTTTGATTAGTGGAGCACTATTATCGTCCTGAAAATGATGTTGAAGGTTAGTAAGGATTTCCGAGTTAGAGAGCGCTGGCTCAGTGTCAGTGCTCTCGGAAGGAGAAGCAGGGAAGGTCTCACTGTGGCTGTATGGACCTGTAAATGAGGTGAAATTGGTTAACACAGTGGGAGGAACCCCATGGTAGGGCTTGAGTAAATTAATGTGGCACAACTGGGTCTTCCGCCGCCTATCGGGTGTCTCGAGAACGTAGTTGAAGTTGTTCCGGCACTCCTTAACACGGTAGGGTCCTGAGAACCTGTTCTGTAAAGGAGAACCTGGGATAGGGAAATAGGCAAGTACTAAGTCTCCTGGTGTAAACTTCCTTACTTTACAGTGCCGGTCGTAACGAGTCTTCATCCTCTCCTGGGCTTTCTGTAGGTTGTTGCTAGCAAAGGAATGGACCCTCTCTAGAATGTGTCGGAGATTTTGGAGATACTGGGGCACACTCTGATGCTCACTGAAGGTGTCATCACGTAGAGAATCCTTGAAAGCCTTGAGAGGTGTACGGCACTTACGTCCGTAGAGCATCTCATAAGGAGATACTCCTAGTGACTCGTTGGGAAGACTTCTGAAAATACACATAATTAGATCAATTTGCCTATCCCAATCCTTTGAGGTCTCATTACAGAACTTTTTTAAGAGTGCCTTGATGGTTTGATGACTACGCTCGAGAGAACCCTGTGAAGCAGGATGATAGGGGCTGGACAGTACCTGTTTGATGTTGAACTCCTCCAGAGTCCGTTTGAAGAGATCACTGGTGAAGTTGGTACCACAGTCGCTTTGAATCTCCCTCGGAAATCCATACTGGGTGAAGATTTTCAGTAGATTCTTCACCACTGTAGCAGCTGTAATATTTTTTACTGGAACTGCTATCGGAAATCTGGTGGTAGGACACAGGATGGTTAAGATATATGAGTTGCCTGCACTGGTCCGAGGCAAAGGACCAACGCAGTCGATAATGAGCTTGTGGAACGGTTCCTCAGGCACCTGGATGGGTATCAGGGGTGCTCTGGGAATGGAAACGTTCGGTTTCCCGGCTAACTGACACACGTGGCATAATTTGACATGAGATTTGACGTCGTTTACCATACCTGGCCAGTAGTAGTCTTGTCGAATTCCATGGTAAGTCTTGTTGAACCCATAGTGTGACAAAGCGCCGTGGGCCAGGTGTAGAATCGTGGGCCGCAGGCTGGTGGGAATCACTAGTTGTTCAACATTTGCCCAATCGTCCTCGTCCTTCAGTTTACTGGGTCTATACCTGCGATAGAGTATTTCGTTCTCCATAAAGAACCCAGGAACACTGTCGGATTGGGTTTCAGCCTGAAAGAATAATGGTGTCAATGTAAGATCATCTCTCTGTAACTTACGGAACTCCATCGTGGTCAGGTTAGGGGGTAGTTTCGAAGGGTCCTGAGGGACAGCGGTAGCAGTAGAGTCGGCTGGCTGTGGACGTGCAGCTTGAGCACGGGTGGTCACCATAACAGGAGGAGAACCTTCATCACTCTCTTGAACCTTTACTGGGAAATGTTCAAAAATCGGGTTATCCACCACAGAGTTGCTTACCTTGGATATGTCCTTGATGATCAGGTTGTTTGGTTGTTGGTCTTCTGCCAAGTCGTTGCCCAGGAGAAGTTGCACTCCAGGCATGGGAAAAGGCTTTTCCCTGACGGCGACTTGGACTTCACCGGTCACGAAGGGACAATCCAGGTAAACTCGGGCAAGTGGATAAGGAGTTGTAGCAGTAAGGTCAGTGATGAACACAGTCTCTCCTGTGTAGGCGACGTTGGGCACAGCCGATTTCAAAACGATCGATTGTAGAGCCGCTGTGTCCCTTAGGATCTTAAGTCCGAAACGTCCCTCTGAATCTGAACCACGGGTAGAGATAGTTCCTGGATAGAGATGCTTGGTAAAGAGAGAGAGATCATTAGCATGAACACCAACATTCATTACAGGCTTACCGGACTTAGGGTGAGTAGTTTTAGACTTAGGGGTTCGACATTACCTTTAGATTGGGACTTGCTACATTTGTCAATGGAGTGTCCATATAATCTACAATACCTGCAGTACAGTTGAGAGGTACCTTGATCTGGGCTCGCTTTCTCGTAACTGTACCAAGACTTTCTGGTAGGATCTGGAGTCAGCCGGTGGATGAGGCTGTAAGTGTCAGCTGACTTCGCACACTTCACTAATTCCGTCTCTTCCTTGTCTGCTAAGTATAGGCGGACAGGAGGAGGTACACGTCTCAAAAATTCTTCAACCAGTATGAGGTTGACAAGTTCTGAAAAAGTAGAGACATGTGCTGCCTCCAGCCATTTCATGAAATATCTTCGTTTGGTGTTAGCAAATTCTAAGAAGGTGGTGGTACTTGCCTTGACGTAGTCACGAAACTTTCGTCGATAGCTTTCGGTGGAGAGAAGGTAGGCGTCCAACACAGCTTGTTTCAGGGTGGTGTAGTCGTTTTCCGAAGCCAAAGTGCTGAGTGTGACTGCTGCTCTACCTGTTAAATGTACTCTGAGAAGGGTAGCCCATTGGTCGTCAGGCCAATTAAGTTGAACAGCAAGGGTCTCAAAAGTGGTAAAGAACACATCAACCTCCGTTTCGAGGG
>WNGS01043839.1:0-11015 GCA_020271785.1 Procambarus virginalis
AACTTTCGACTGAGGAAGAGAGTACGATGGATGTCACTTACATTCAATTTACAGCCAGACCATACAGGCAAAACCTGGCAAGAGATGGTGTACACCTGTCAGGCGAGTCTAGGTCACATGAGTGTTGATAAGTTGGTCAAAACAATCAACCACCATAAAGGCTGTGGCTAGCAAGTCAAAATTAACTGTATATATTTGTATTTTCACCTGTGTGTGCAAGCACACATTTATATTAATTTATAAAATCTAAAAAAAACCAAAAACACAGCACAACTATATATTTACATTATTGCACCATAAATTAATTTATGCCAGCCTTTAATAGGTAGGATTTATGCTGTGATGTGCTGAGATTTGCACAAATGCAGACTATAAATAATTTAGTAGTTTCTTTAGAACGAATCCTTTCAACTAGTCTTGGACTAGTCAGTAGTGATATTATTCATAATGCATTCTTGTGTTGAGCCTACAAAGGGTGGGATTCAAACTTATAGTAACTCTGATTAGAGTATATACATATTAATTATTTGTGTATTCATTATTTGTGTCTATGAATTTTGAGTACTGCTGAATTATCACTATTACATCTAATGGTGATAATGAAGAGCTAGCCAGAAAGAAAGTCCATTGGTGACATTCAAGTACTGCTCAAAATCCTTAGCTACTTATTGTTAGGTAGGTACATTTAACCTCGTGTGAAGAAGAAGAGTGCAATTTAGCCAGACTGATTTAGGCATAATTCATTTACTTGTCAAATAATGAGCAAGTACAAAGCTACATTAGGAATACTTATTCAAGTCTATGAAACTTGGACTTAAAGCCACCATGGCTACTCCTGAACAGTTAAGGAGAAACCTTATATGGCCTTAAAGGATATTTAACCAGACTGATTAATAAGTCTGATACTTGTCTAAAGCAACTCCCATTGATTACTTTCAATTGGAAACATCATTGAGAGTAGCTGATCTCAAATTTGATTAAGTCAGATCTACAATCCAGTCTTATCTTAACGTACTGAATGCAGCTGAAACTGATCCTGATGAAATAGATCAACTCTAGCAGAAATTTCTCAGTATGAAGATGAGACTTAAATAAACTTAATGTACTATCCAATATAGTAAGTCAACATAAATCCAATGCAAATAATACTATGTCTCAATCTGGTAATCAATTACTAAGGTTCGTCTGCCTACTTAGACTTACTACAATTGCAGGGCTGGATGAAGAAAATTGGGACACATTTTGAACTTCATTTGAAGTTCATATACATAAAAAATCTTCTCTTGACAGAGTTTCTAAATTCTCTTACCTAATCAGTCTTCTCAAAGGGAGGCTAGAAAGATCATAATAACCTAGCTCTCACTGAAAGTAATTATGAAGAAGCTATAAAACTACTAAAGTTGAACTATTGCAACAAGGAGTTGAGTATAGCTAACCTGTATTACCAATGACTGGATCTGAATGCAACAAGTAACCGACCAGACTCACTTCAAGCTTCAGACTAGAAGTAGATTCTCTAGTGAAGGCCTTAGGTACTAAAGTTGATGTACCAGCCTCCGAAGGTCAATAAGTTACTTTCAGAGGAAATTACCTCGAAATATTTTAGCAGAAATCTGCTCACACTATAAAACCGAGTTTCTCACTCTCGAGCAAATATTCGAGGGATTAAGAATAACGGTTCACAGGTGAAAAACTCATGATAAGATTAAACCTGAGTCTAAACAACCTAACATTGACAACTCAGTCAAACCCAAATCGACTTTGAATAAGTCCAATAAATTTAAACATAGGACTGCTCCATCCACTGGGAAAAGGAGTGGTAGCGTAGGTATTTATTCAGTATCTCCCTCTGACATTACAACTGATGTGTCTTCTAAGAAGACAAACTCAGCAAGAGAAAGTGTCTGTTCTGTGAACAAGAACATGTCACCTATAAGTGCAATGTTTATCCTAACTTTAATACCAGAATTAAACGGCTTCAAGAATTACACAGATGCACCAAGTGCATGGGTTCTCATGATCCCAGTAAATGTGTAGTACATCTACGGTTGTGCAGTAGATGCAACAAAGGTGTGCATCATTATGCCTTATGTAGAAAAACTTCTTCACAATCTGTGACACCTAGGGAGAATTCTATGAATTCTACCACAGTACAATATTGCATGGTACACAAGAAATAAATGTACTTGCTACTGAGTCAGGCAATAATACTACTCTGCCTACAGCTCAACTTAAACTATTGATAGGAAGTCTAGAGTTAACACTAGAGGTCTCTTTGACCAAGGATCACAGAAAATTTTCATCACACAACAATTAGTCGAGCAGTTGAAATTAAAACCTGCCAAAAGTGTGAAACTGAATATCTCTGGGTTCTTGACTAATAGTGGACCTCGTGAATACCAAGTAGTCAAGGTGTTAGCGAGACTTGGATCTTCCACTAGTCCAATACAAGCGGTAGTAGTAGATAAACTTCCTTCAGACCTGCAGGCCACAGGACTAGCTCGCACTGCGAGATATCTCAGACGTAAAGGCATGAGGTTAGCGGATCATAAAATATATTCTGACTGCCTCACAAACGTTGGTATCCTAATAGGCGCTGACTATTATTACAAATTTATAACTGGATGCACCAGACAACACAGAATGAATTTGTTGTCATCTGCTGGAGGCAAATTGCTTACTGGACCGGTGCTTTTCCAACAAAAAACTGCGTCAACCAACAAACAAACTAACAATTCAATAGTGGCGTGACTAGGCTTGAAACAGTCACCCCTACATTTCAGAGAAATATCTGAAGATAATGAGTCTGATCCACCTGTATTTCGTCTGTGGGATTTAGACACTTTAGGTATTGTCCCTGATAAACCATGCCCTGATGATACGTGGACTTACCAGCAATATCTGGACACAGTTGTCTATAAAGACAAACAATACTGGGTGAGACTGCCATGGAAGTTGAATAATCCACAACTTCAAGTTAATTATTACATGGCAGCCTCTCAATTACAACCTCAATTAATACGGCTGAAGAAACAGTCAGATAAATTGAACCTGTATCATCAATTAATTCAACAACAACAACAATAAATTTATCGAAGTTGTTGATAATGATGACCGACAAACAGGTCACTATTTATCCCATCACGCTGTGGTGAAAGATTCATTGACGACACCAATACGTATCGTCTTCAACTGTAGTGCCAAGTGAAGGCAAACAGCGTGTCCTTGAATGAATGTCTTCAAATGGGACCTAGCCTGACACAAGGCTACATGACGTATTGTTACGAATCTGTACTGGTATTTTTGCTTATACTGCTGATATCAGTAAAGCTTTCCTTAGAGTAGGCTTACAAGAAGATGATCGTAATTACACCAAATTTCTCTGGATTAAGGACCCACTGGATCCTGACAGTGATGTCGTAACCTACAGGTTTGCCTCTGTGCTATTCGGAGCGACTTCTTTCCCCGTTTCTACTTCAATCCACATTATAATACACATTTGAAGAAGTCAGACAGCCCTTATAAAACGGAGATTAGTGACAACTTGTTTGTAGACAATTGTTAAATGTTGTTTATAAGGTTGTCTCGAAGTTACTGGCAGGAGGTCGGTGTCGGGATGTTATTGGTTCTGTGGTTTCAGTTGAGCAATTTTGTGGTGTTCCAGGTAGGTCTTTGCTTCAGTGCAATGGTATTTTACGAGATGTGCTTCTGTGTGCCTCTGAGCTTTCGCCTACCTGCAGCGATGCTCAGCTTAAATTGGTCGAAGGCGTTCGACCGTGTGTCGATGGGCTTGTGTTGCAGGCTACAGAGAGGTTCGGGTTTCCTCTATTGTTTCTCTTTCTTGGGTTTGTATGTTGTATGCCCGCTGTCATAGTCGTGTGTGCATTAATGTTTTTTTTTTTATGCCCCTTTGCCGTTCGCCGTTTGGGATGCGGTGTCTCGGTCGGTTGAGGTGGCGGTTGGTTTGTTATCCTCGCGTCCATTGATGGTTTATCAGTGGGCGATTGTTATTACTAGTAAAGTTCTTTCGAGGGTATGGTTTTTTGGTCTCGGTGCTTCCCTCTGGATCGGCGGCGTGCTAGATTGGAGTGTAGATCTATTGGTGTGTGTGGTGTGGGAGTATCGTCCGGTTCGTCGCTCCTCCATGGTTTTTACGGGTGGAGAAGAGGGGTGTTGGCATCCCTGATGTTTTTACCAAGGCTTTGGCTTTGTTTTGGGTGTCGTTGCGTCAGTATTTGGGGCCTCGGTGCGCTTGGGGTTTATTTCTGTTCAGTTCGTTTAGCTATTTGCTTGAGTTAGGGGCTGGGTGCGATGTCGCCTTTTGTACACCTGCTGTGTATTCGTGGGCGGTTGGGATTCTGCAGAAACTCTGTTGTGTTCCTGGGTTTTTGTCCCTGTCGTGTCGGGGGTTTATGGGGCTCTCCTTCGTCGTGTGAGCCATCGGGTTGAGGGTTTGTTTCGATGCTGGGATTGGGGGGGATATGGTCGATCTTGGGTGGGCGGTATTTGGCTCCGCAGCAACGGGAGTTTCTCTTTCGTATGCTGCACGAGTCTTTGCCGTCGAATGATCGTTTGTGTATGCTTGGATTGCGTTCTTCACGTCGTGTGCACATTGTGGATTGGTTGAAACGCAGTTACATGTGTTTTATTTTTGTAAGAGGGTACAGGTTTAGTTGCTTGGTTGCGTGATGTGGTTGAGGTGTTCTGTGGGCCCGGGTTTCGGGGGGATGTTTTACGGTTCCTGTTTCTTTCGTTCCCTCAGGGCTCCGGGCGGCTTCGGAACACTCTGAGTGTCTTGATTGCGGATTATGTGTTTTGCATGTGGGTTGGGCGTTTGGAGGGTTATGAGGTTCGCCGGATTCTGGGTTTTCTGCGGGGGCGCTTGCGTTTCACATGGTGGTGGTTGCGGCGTGCTTTTCCGGTGAGGTTTGCTGATTGGTTCACTGATGCGTATGTTCAGGGTGATGCTTTGGGGTTGGTGGGGGGTCGCGGGATTGATTAGTGTATTGGTGTGGTGTCGATGGATTTAGGGGAGAGGGCTTATTGGGTCTTTGGGCGTTTAGGTTGTGTGTATTCCCTCTGCCCCCTGAGGCTTCCTCGGTGGTGAGTTGTGTGTGTTTGCCTGCGCTGTGCTTTTGTGTTGCTCCTCGTGTGTGTGTCCTTGTTGTTTGGGTTTGTGTGTGTTTTGTATTCCTTTGCCGGATCCTGCGTGTTCCGATGTTTTGTGTGCTTGGCTGTGGTTCTGGACCTTTTTCCCAGTTCACGTGCGTTCTGGTGTTTCATCCTGTTTGTGTGTGTGGGCGTTTTGTTGCGTCCGACTCCTGTGTGCGCAGGCCCTTGTGTTGTGCTGTGTATGCGTGTGTATCTTTTTTCCTTTGTTCCACCGGTTCCTGCGTGCTTCGGTGCTGTACTCCTGTTTGTGTGGGCTTATGCCTTGTGTGTGTGGCCCTTTTGGTACATTTATCCGTCTTCCTTCACGTATTTTTTCCCTTGTGTTATTTTAAATTGTAGCTGCTCTGTGTGTGCCTTTGTGTTCTGTGTGTTACTCATGTGGATCTTGTGTTATGCATGATTGGATTTCTTTTTTATGTTGTATTCCTGTGCGAAAAAAAATGTACTTAATTCTTCATTGATTGTAATTTTAGGATTATTTGCTATGCCGTGTCTGTGTCTAGTTTCTATTCATGGTTTTCTTGGAAATGTATTTTTTTTTTTACTTTGTGTGTATTTCGATATATTGGGTTGTTCCTATGTGTATTATTACTTTGGGGGGTGGTAACGCCCTTCGTTATTTGCAGTCTGTTTTGTATTGTTATTTTGCCTACAAAATCTTATGAGACGTTTTATATTGTGTTTCTGTTATGTGCGCTTTTACGCTGTATCATGTTACTTGCCTTTTGGGACATGTAATTTTTCTATATTTTGTTTTACTTTTTTGGTGTTTTGAGTTATATTGTATCCTGTGCTGTAGTGTTAAAATGCTGTTATACTGTGATGTGCTGTTCATACTTTTATTGTATATTATGGCTGTTTTATACATAAAAAAAAATATAACCCCCCAATACCATGAGCCTCTATCTTTTTAATCAGTCTTTCATGTGGCACTGTTTCAAAAGCTTTGCTAAAGTCAAGGTATACAACATCGCAAACCTCACTATCAACTGCCTCAACTATGCTGGAGTAAAAAGATAGCAAATTTGTTACAAACGAACGGCCATTTGTAAAACCATGTTATGACTCGTTTATTAATTTATGTTTTTCAAGATGAAAACGAATGGTATTTGCAATTATCGATTCAAGTAACTTTCCCACAATAGACGTTAGGCTAATTGGCCGATAGCTTGATGCAAGTGATCTATCTCCTTTCTTAAAAATTGGTACCACATTAGCAACCTTCCACGACTCTGGCACTCTGCCTGACTCTAATGATTTATTAAATATCGTAGACAATGGATCGCAAAGCTCCTCTTTGCATTCTTTAAGCACCCTGGCAAACACTTCATCCGGCCCTGGGGATTTGTTTGGTTTGAGTTTTATTATTTGTTTAATAATAATATCCCTGGTAAATTTTAGACTAGTCAACCTGTCCTCGTCCCCACCCACATAGTCTTGTTCGGCGGTGAGGCATAGAGTTAGGTTTTTCTTTAGTAAACACAGAGATAAAATATTTATTAAAAATACTACTCATCTCTCTCTTCGTCATTATCCGTAACTGACCTGTCTTGTTTTTAATGGACCTATCCATTCCCTAACCTTTGTTCGATATAACTGAAAAAAAACCTTTATGCTTTGCCTTTGCTTGGCCTGCTATCGAACTTCATAGTTTCTTTTTGCTTTCCTTATCTGTTTTTTAACATTTCTAACCAGTTGTGCGAGTTCTTGTTCTAAACTGACTTCCCCATTCTTAATCCTTTTGTACCAAGTTTTCTTTCTACCTATATGTTTTTTAGATCCTTTGTTATCCATTTCGGGTCATTTGTATTTGATCTATTCAATTGTAAGGTGTACTACTTTCCTGTCCTTTGCTTAGAATATTTGTAAATAAGTTATATTTGAATCCACATCGAAATCCTCCTTTACATCACACATCACTGGGCTCACATCTTACTCTAAGACCGGCCCTCCCTCCCCTATGCCCAAGATTTTCTAATCTATTTGCCCCAAAAATTCTTAGGATATTGAAATTAGCTTTACGAAAATCTGACACTATAACAGAATTTTCTCCTGCAGATCTATTCCTCTATGCTAAATCTGTTTTCTTTCTGATCACTATTCCCTAGTTCACTCAAAGCCTCAGTACTTGCAAATTTGCCGTTGATACAAAAATCGGGAGGGAAATAAGCACTGAAAAAGATTCACTATCACTTCAAGACGATGTAAATAGGAATTTGAAGTGGTCAAAAGATTGACAGATGCAGTTTAATGCCGACAAATGTAAGCTTTTAAGGCTAGGTAATGATGATAGAGTTACAAGATAAGAGCTAGATGGTGTTGAGATTGCGAAGTCGGATTGTGAAATGGATCTGGCAGTAATGATTAGAAGAATCATAATCAGTTTTGTAGAAACAAAACTTCAATGCATAAATATTCGTAATAAGGCAAATAGGACACTGGACTTTATTAATTGAAGCGTTAGTAATGAAACACAGGTTGTTGTTCTTCAGCTGTATCTTGCTCTAGTTAGCCCCATTTAGATTATGCAGTTCAGTTTTGGTTGCCATACTATAGAATGGATATAAATTAACTAGAATGCGTCCAGCGTAGAATGACAAAGTTAATCCCACAAATTAGAAACCTGTCATATGAAGAAAGGTTGACAAAGCTTAAACTACATTCTCTAGAAAGGCGAAGAATTTGGGATGACACGATAGAGGTGCACAAGTGGCTGAAAGGATATAACAAAGGAGATATTAATAGGGTATTAAACGTATCAAAACAGGACAGAACACAAAACAATGGTTATAAATTGGATAAGTTTAGATTTAGAAAAGACCTGGGTAAATACTGGATTAGTAGCAGGGTTGTTAATTTGTGGAACCAGTTACCGCGTAAAGTGGTGGAGGTTGGGTCCCTTGATTGTTTCTCCAGTTATCTTTATTGTTATGTAATACTGTGCCAGTGCGACCAACAATGCTGTGCCAGTGTGACCAACAATACTGTGCCAGTGCGACCAACAATGCTGTGCCAGTGTGACCAACAATACTGTGCGACCAACAATGCTGTACCAGTGTGACCAACAATGCTGTACCAGTGTGACCAACAATGCTGTGCCAGTGTGACCAACAATGCTGTGGCAGTGTGACCAACAATGCTGTGCCAGTGCGACCAACACCACTGTGCTAGTGCGACCAACACCACTGTGCCAGTGCGACCAACAATGCTGTACCAGTGTGACCAACAATGCTGTACCAGTGTGACCAACAATGCTGTGCCAGTGTGACCAACAATACTGTGCCAGTGTGACCAACAATACTGTGCCAGTGCGACCAACACCACTGTGGCAGTGTGACCAACAATGGTGTGCCAGTGTGACCAACAATGCTGTGCCAGTGTGACCAACAATGCTGTGGCAGTGTGACCAACAATGGTGTGCCAGTGTGACCAACAATGGTGTGCCAGTGCGACCAACAATGCTGTACCAGTGTGACCAACAATGCTGTGGCAGTGTGACCAACAATGGTGTGCCAGTGTGACCAACAATGCTGTGGCAGTGTGTCTGTCTCACCTAGTCAGTAACCGGGTACTTTATTTCAAACACTAAGTGTTGGGGGCCTTAGTACCTCCTCTTAGTTGATCCCACGTCGACTCGATGGTAAGTTATCAAGAATGGGCAGAAATAAGTAATCGTGAAACTAAAAGGGCAGGTAAACAATATTAACCAGAACATGTTACAAATGTACTTCTTAAATATATCTGTACTAGCTGTACCCGGCCATGCATTGCTGTGGCTCAGCAATGCATGTGTGTTGCTGAACCACAGCAACCTTCCCCTGTCTCCCAGTCCTCCCCACCATTCCCCTCTCCCCCATCCCCTCGTCCTGCCAGCCATTCCTCATTACCTCGTCCTCCCCACCATTACCCCCCCCTCCCCTGCCCCTTTGTACTCCCCACCATCTCCCATTTCTCCGTCCCCTCGTCCTCCCCACTATCCCCCACTCCCCTGTCCCCCTCCCCGACTATTCTTCTTTACCCTGTCACCTCATCCTCACCATCCTCAACTTCCCCATCCCCTCATCCTCCCCACCATTACCCTCTTCCCTGTCCCCTTGGCCTCCCCGTCCTCCCCAACTCCCATCCCCTCATCCTTCCCACAATTCCCCACTCCCTTGTCCAATGCATTCCAAAATGATCTGATGTTCCCATCAGAAAACTGGGAACATCACATTATCTGATGTTCCCATCACTGAAATATAAGAAAAATTATTAAAAGTCGAAATGAAAAACAATGAAAAATACAAAAATAAACTACTCACAAAATGAATGGTATGGTAAACAACACAGCTCAATTCAATTGCAATGTCACACAAATTAATTAAATCAAAATAAAAATAAATCGAAATCTATGAAAATTCAATTTGTCAATGCAATCCGAAACATTGAAATGGAATCGTACAATATTTAGTATAGCGTTTGTTGCTCTTACATGCAACAGATGGTGGTTTCTTAAAAAAATGTTTTTACCTGTCACAGGTGTCGCATCTATATAGTAGGTATATAAAAACATGCGTGTATTCGAATGGAATGTTGTGTTAAAATTTGAAAGCAATTGGTGAAGAACTTTTGGAGATTACAGCATGTGTTGCTCTTACGTACAACAGATGGAGCTGTTTTTCTAAAAAAAACTTGTTTTTCATGTTACAGGTGAGGCATGTATATAGTAGGTATACAAAAAAACACGCGGCTATTCGAATGCAACGTTGTGTCAAAATTTCAAAGCATTCGGTAAAGGGGTTTCGTAGATTTCCCTCACATGAAAAATACAGTTAAAAAAAATTTCACAGACGTGCCATTATATAGTAGTATACAAAAGCTCGCTCGTATGCGAATGGAACGTTGGGTGAAAATTTCAAAGCAATCGGTGAAGAACTTTCAGAGATTCAAATGATTTCAGTTTGTTCAAATGATTTTGAACAAACATTTACCTATTATTTTATACATTGTATAGGCTTCCATCAGTCTCAGGAGACTACGGAGTTGTGCTCTGGTTGTCTGTCTTTAGTGGCCTCTCGTGGGTGCAAAGCCAGGGTAACTTGAGGTGCTTCCGGGGCTCAGCGTCCCCGCGGCCCGGTTGTCGACCAGGTAGGTTGATTCGGGGAAGAAACTGTCACCCATGCGGCAGATCCCCCCCCCCCTCTCCACTGCGTCGAAAGTCTCCAGTGGAATGGCAAACGCCAATACGATATCTATATGCCTATGTACATCACAGTGCAAGTGGCACTTTCGCACAGGACACATTTACAATACTCAGCAATCTTTTCCCGGCAAGTCTACATTATCTTCCTTTATAAATCACTTAGTTCTTTGATCCTCACACCGGCGAGTCCACCCTATTCATATAACATGGGCGATTCCTACACCGCATCGTCATGGTGTCCAAAACTCCACTTCTACTCTCCAACAGCACGCTGGCAGTGGTTTCTAATAACAGGCTGACTTGGGTATCGAACAACCACTGGCTGAAGTCTCCAGGAACACACTAGCAGAACTACAAGCTTACAACAAGCCTTAATAGAGGACCAATACATACGTCTCTTAACTCAGTCTGGCTGTCCCGGATACGTCGGTCCAATTACTAATACAGACAAAGCACCGTCTATACGCGGCTGTCAAATGCTCCCTCTGGAAACGTCTTGAGTTCAGGACTGCTCTGAGTGAACTGATTTCAAGCTGACCAGAATACTATCCACACACTTCTGCGGAACTTAAAACGTCATTAGCAAGAAAGAAACTTCACAGGATAAAATATGATGACAGCATTTCACCAGGGAAAAAAAAGTGATAGGGTGCACTCAGTA
>WNGS01043840.1:4845-15446 GCA_020271785.1 Procambarus virginalis
GGCCGTTCTTATGTTAGCCAACCTGGCATATGCTGCTGATGTTATCCTCTTGATATGAGCTTCAGGGGACAGGTCTGGCGTGATATCAACCCCAGGTCTTTCTCTCTCTCTGACTCTTGAAGTATTTCATCTCCCAAATGATACATTTTATCTGGTCTCCTGCTTCCTACCCCTATCTTCATTACATTACATTTGCTTGGGTTAAACTCTAACAGCCATTTGTTCGACCATTCCTCTGTGTGTGTGTGTGTGTGTGTGTGTGTGTGTGGTGTGTGTGTGTGTGTGTTACTGACCTAACTGTACTCGCCTAGTTGTGCTTGCGGAGGTTGAGCTTCGGCTCTTTGGTCCCGCCTCACAACTGTCAATCTACTGGTGTACAGGTTCCTGAGCCTATTGGGTTCTATCATATCTACATTTGAAACAGTGTATGGAGTCAGCCTCCACACATCACTCTTCCATTCTATTTGATAACTGCTATCATGGAAACAAATATTTTCAATGTTCCTTGGTTATTTAGGAACTCGGTTTCCATCTGTGTTCCCTTGTGCGAGTATCACCCGTGCTAAATAGCCTGTCTTTATCTACCTATTAATTCCCCCGAGTATTTTGGATGTCGTAATCATGTTTCCTCTAACTCTTCTGTCCTCCAACGACGTGAAATTTAATTACTGAAGCCTTTCCTCATAAGTCATGTGTCTCAGTTTTAGGACTAGTCTGGTGGCATACCTCTGACCTTTTTTTTTACACACACACACACACACACACTCAAAACTAAGTCAGTTACTGACTAAGTCCCCCACAATGTAACATGTTCACATAAATATCAAAACAATATTTTCTCCCAAAAAATATTTATAAAAACTGACTAATTAAATAGCGTAAAACAAACAGTATAATATGTACAAATTTTCACAATTATAATTTATTTAACACTTGACAAAGGGAACATGTAATTAGAGGTGAAAATCTAATAAGATTTGCCATTTAAACAGTACTGTTGTTATCAGTGCAAATTTAAGCACTAATAACAGTTTCACGTAATTACTGCGCTCAGCTTACGAAATAAGTCGAAATTTTAAAGCTCGATAATGGTTGATTTTTTTTTTGGTGTGGGAAAAAAGAAGGGGGTGGGGAGAATGGTGGGGAAGATAGGAGAGAGCCGGAGGGGTGGAAATAGAGAGTAGGTGGAGGGGAGGGGGGAGATGGAAGGGTAGTAGTGGGAAGGTAGGGTAGGGTTGAAAGAGGGAATGTAAAACAAAGTTGGGATTGTAGAGGAGAAGACGGCGTGAATAACAAAGAAATAAGAGACGAGGATTGACTCACCGCCAATCCAACAAAAACCTGCGTTAATCGCAATGGTTAATTTACAACTAACAAAATAAAAAAAAATATAAAAAATAAGACTTTCATATTTAGTGTTACTTGATTCTCCAGAAGATGAGTAACACACCAAAATAAGCTCTTCACAGCAGCTGCTTAACCCCACACTAATACCCCACCGCTCAGGAGAGACTAGCAGCAGGCAAGAAATAACCCCTAAGCTCCTCTGCCCTCTTGGGAACTATTTAGTTATCTCAATAAACTTGACTTGAAGGAGAGGTTAGTTTACCATTAGTAACACAGTGAACAGCGCCCCAGGTGTCATGGGAGCCCTGTACTCCCCTCCACTGGCCCAAGCCCTTCACCACCACACAAAAGGAGCCCCACATCAGGAACCTTCATTAAAATACCTAAAAAGTGCTAACTAAAGAAGATAAACAGAAAAAATAATTATCTTTAATAACCGAAGGAAGAACCCTGCATGGACTCTGTAGAGGATCAGGACACCCACAGTAGGACCCGGTACCCAGGTACCACAAGCCAGGCCAGGACCTGGTACCCAGGTACCACAAGCCAGGCCAGGACCCGGTACCCAGGTACCACAAGCCAGGCCAGGACCCGGTACGCAGGTACCACAAGCCAGGCCAGGACCCGGTACCCAGGTACCACAAGCCAGGCCAGGACCCGGTACCCAGGTACCACAAGCCAGGCCAGGACCCCGGTACCCAGGTACCACAAGCCAGGCCAGGACCCCGGTACCCAGGTACCACAAGCCAGGCCAGGACCCCGGTACCCAGGTACCACAAGCCAGGCCAGGACCCCGGTACCCAGGTACCACAAGCCAGGCCAGGACCCGGTACCCAGGTACCACAAGCCAGGCCAGGACCCGGTACCCAGGTACCTCAAGCCAGGCCAGGACCCGGTACCCAGGTACCACAAGCCAGGCCAGGACCCGGTACCCAGGTACCACAAGCCAGGCCAGGACCCGGTACCCAGGTACCACAAGCCAGGCCAGGACCCCGCTACCCAGGTACCACAAGCCAGGCCAGGACCCGGTACCCAGGTACCACAAGCCAGGCCAGGACCCAGTACCCAGGTACCACAAGCCAGGCCAAGACCCCGCTACCCAGGTACCACAAGCCAGGCCAGGACCCGGTACCCAGGTACCACAAGCCAGGCCAGGACCCGGTACCCAGGTACCACAAGCCAGGCCAGGACCCGGTACCCAGGTACCACAAGCCAGGCCAGGACCCGGTACCCAGGTACCACAAGCCAGGCCAGGACCCGGTACCCAGGTACCACAAGCCAGGCCAAGACCCCGCTACCCAGGTACCACAAGCCAGGCCAGGACCCGGTACCCAGGTACCACAAGCCAGGCCAAGACCCCGCTACCCAGGTACCACAAGCCAGGCCAGGACCCGGTACCCAGGTACCACAAGCCAGGCCAGGACCCGGTACCCAGGTACCACAAGCCAGCCAAGAGTTGCCTGTCTCTAGCACCACGTGGCTACACAACACAGCCGCAGCAACAATCATATTTCACTGTTATTGCGTTTTCATGTTTCTGTAATGCCAAAAACTAATGGAATATGGGGGAGTTACACACAGACATACGCGAAACAATACTTTTTTATGGTGTGTATTTGTGTGGGACAGTTGCTCGTGGCGCGTGAGGGCTGACACAAAAGTAGCTCACCTGGTTGGCAGCTTCATTTACAGGTGAGATATGCAAATATAATGCAAAGTCTGATTCATGCTGGTCATAATATAGAAAGTACAATTATTATGCACAATTTTACTTTGTACGTAGGTCTGGAGTTGTATACAAGCAACATAACAATGGGAACAACAAAATAGAGTCCAGCAATAAGACAAAATGTGGTTTCCCTCAAAACTGAGAGAGATCCATAAAAGGCGGGTTTTCTATTTTAAAATGTGAATTCACGATTTATTACACAATAGTCAGTGTAGTTTGTAACTAGGGAAAGTGTGAGGTGAGACTTTCCCCTCACTTTCTTTAAGACGTCACCACTGTTACATTGGAGGCATCACTGGAAACACAAACCCTAACTGTCTCTATTTTCCGCTTGTTACAACTTGTAATAAAGTTGTTACATCTTGGCTTAACGTGTTTATGACGTATTAGAACGTTGTTACAACTTGCTATATTGGTTGTTATAACTTGTCAGATGTTAAAACTTGTTCGAACGTTGTACAAACGTCGTAGTTTCGGTGTGTGTTTGGCGGGATCCGAGCCTGCGGTCGTCGGCGCGCCTCACTCAACAGCCCGTATACAGCTCTGATGACCAAGCCACAACACAGAAGATGGTCCGTCCCGGACCATTATCAGCTTTGACCACACGACTTGATAGTGGTCCACGACGGTCAGAAACTTCCTCGTTTCTTCTCCATCTTCTAAGTTGTACAACATCCACTACGGGCTCGCCATAGCCCGTGCTACTTGGAACTTCTTGTTCCAGGTAGCAAATCTTTAACAACAACAACATTCTAAGTTGTAGTTTGGTGATCATTTCTTCAGCCAAGTTATTGTGACTCATCGTCGGCACTGTTAAAGCTCTTCCAGGAGGCTCCTGTACCCGAGCCCCGGCTCCTGTAGCCGGACTCGGCCCATCCCGGTCGAGAGCCGGTCGGCCGAGCGGACAGCACGCTGCACTTGTGATCCTGTGGTCCTGGGTTAGATCCCAGGCGCCGGCGAGAAACAATGGGCAGAGTTTTTTTCACCCTAAGCCCCTGTTACCTAGCAGTAAAATAGGTACCTGGGTGTTAGTCAGCTGTCACGGGCTGCTTCCTGGGGGTGGAGGCCTGGTCGAGGACCGGGCCGCGGGGACAGTAAAGCCCTGAAATCATGTCAAGATCTCAAGAAGATCCCGGTCTAACAATACAACCTACTTCCTGTTTATATCATACCCTTTATAACTATGTGGATCATCCTACATATATTAACGTAATGGATAGTTAGTAGAATTTAGATGGGCAGAAAAACCAATAACGCTAAAAAGTAAACTACAATATTGCTAGGCCTAGTATAGTATTAGGTCTCAGATACCAGGCCTATGATGGTCAGGTTAGGTATTATTATTAACAAATACTTGTGTTGCAAGAAGGTATTCATCAGTAAGCCCAAACCTTCACCTAGATTTCTAACGCTAAACAACTCTAAGAGTCACGAGTGTCCACCTCCAACCCATCCTCCGAATTGACAGTACGATTAAATACTAAGTGTAATAAGTACATTTGCTGACTGTCAAACATAGTACATAATTGTACTTACGGGACTGTTACATTTACCTCCCCTCATTTTCTGTTATGACACTCAGAACTTTAGGATAAAGTTTTCAAGTTAAATTTGCTATTCACAAGTTTTAAATATTAGGAATTTCTTTTTCAGTTTTATTACACAATAGAGATTTTATACAAAATTTGAAAATATCCTGCGTAACTACAATTTATTGATATATTTTAGTTTTGTTTTATTAGTTTTATAAAACCGTAATATCAATATAGCTATAGGTTAAGTACTAATTTTAAGTAAGAAGCAATAAAATTATTATCTTCAAACACTAAGACGGTTAGGCGAGGTCGTGGTTTTCTATTCAGCTTTTCAGGTAAACTCAAATATTCACAATATATTTGACTACGATTTAATACTAAGTGAAAATAAATACAATTCCTGACTGCTATGAATAGTACATAATTTCACTTATTTGTGATGTTACATTTACCTCCCTATTTTCGGAGGTCGGACTGCCAGCTCTGGTAGCATACACACAGCTCGGGTAGGTCCCGATTGGTCGAGCCGCGACACGGTCCTAGTGACGTCACCTTCGTCCTGCTCTACTATTGGCCGGTGACGTCGTTAATCGTGGCGTCACTGGGGAAACGAGCCACATGATGGCTTAGGTGGTTACAAGGGGGGGGGGGGGGGGAAGACCTCATGTATCTCTGACAGTTCGCAGCACTTACACACAGAGTACACCCAGTGACAAATGACTTTACACAGAGTACACCCAGTGACAAATGACTTTACACAGAGTACACCCAGTGACAAATGACTTTACACAGAGTACACCCAGTGACAAATGACTTTACACAGAGTACACCCAGTGACAAATGACTTTACACAGAGTACACCCAGTGACAAATGACCTTACACAAAGTACACCTAACGACAAATTCTCCAAGCAGTGACAACAACCCGTAACATGTGCACCTCATAAACCGAAATGCGCAGCTGCCCATCAACAAACCCGGCAGCCTTCCCCATATTTTATAGCAATGTCGTCATTACCATTATAATAATTAGTGAATAAATAATCGAGCAGGCAGGGGACTGTTGGACTGAGTGGGGTAAATCCATCCTCCCCCTCCCCCCCACCTCAGCACACAAGGGGGAACCCCGCCCCCCTCCGCCAACACCCAGAGCACGACATTCCGACACCTCCCGCCCCCCACCACAGTCAACACACTCGTAGGGGGTGGCGACGACCCTCCCCACCCAAGAGAGAGAGAGACGGCCAATCACCTCCCAGTCGACACAGTCACAGGGAGGGAGGGGGGGGGGGGTAAAGTATGAGTTATGAAAGCAGGCAAGCTGTCAGTCTTGCTGACTCGAGGTGTGTTTGGTAACTAACCTTGCTCTCTCTTGTCAAGGATCTGCGAGCGTTTATAAGGTACTTCACATCTATTTCAACATACATGGATGTCCACAGCTGAATACTGTGTTGGAGTCATATATATACACACTGAAATGCCATGTATTTATTTTGATCTGTTTCAAAGGTAATTTTTTTGTCGGTATTTTGTTTTGGAATTATGTATTGTTGCGTTTGGTTGCCCTCGAGGAGATGGAACCTCTTGAGCCAGCCCTGCTAGCTCAAGAATTCATGGAGCTCCTGAATTGCCTGGTCATATGGGGGCCTTGTTTTGCATTCCCCTGTAATTTGTGTGTGTTAGTGTAGAGGCACTGGAGCCTTGTATAACTGTTGCTGTATGATCCTGCTCAGGTTATTGAATCTTCTCAGTAGGGCTGGACGGAATAGCGAGGGTTTCGCTTCATGCAGGTCGGCGTTATATCCCCGACTATACAATTGCTTGGGCACCATTCCTGCCCCCCATTCCCGTCCTGATCCCTTCCAAGTGATCTATATCATAGTGACTTGCCGCTTTCTCATGATAGTTCCCTCCCTCCCCTCAGTTTGCCCAAGGCTGTTTTATAAGGTTATGGATTGCTTTTTGCTATGTGTATTATATGGACTTTTGTTGGTTCTTATTTTCGCTTGATTTTCGAAGTTTGTGTATTCGATTGCTGCCGTGGTTTAAGTTTCCGGTAAAAGCTCTGATTGTCCTGGATGGAATATAATTACTTCAGTGCATAGTCGTCCATATGTGATGTGTTTCCTGGTTGGGAGTGGTAGAATGGGAAAGGTCAGCAATATATATATGTTGCAAAGTGTCGGTGATAGACAGCTTCTTTCTGGCACCAATTTTCAATTCGATTTGGCTACGCAAGCAATCACCGTTATTGAACTTAACTGTTCTGGTGTCTATGCAGCTGAATAGTGTAGCAGAGAATCTCTACGGAAGCCCTAGTTCAGATATCTTGCGTGTTAGCCCAATGTCCCACACTTTGTCGAAAAGTTTAGTTACATCTATGTTATAGTGCTCTTCTTTCATCGTGGCATTTTATATATATATATGTCGTACCTAGTAGCCAGAACGCACTTCTCAGCCTATTATGCAAGGCCCGATTTGCCTAATAGGCCAAGTTTTCATGAATTAATTGTTTTTCGAGTACCTAACCTACCTAACCTAACCTAACCTAACTTTTTTGGCTACCTAACTTAACCTAACCTATAAAGATAGGTTAGGTTAGGTTAGGTATGGTTGGTTAGGTTCGGTCATATATCTACGTTAATTTTAACTCCAATAAAAAAAATTACCTCATACATAATGAAATGGGTAGCTTTATCATTTCATAAGAAAAAATTAGAGAAGATATATTAATTCAGGAAAACTTGGCTTATTAGGCAAATCAGGCCTTGCATAGTAGGCCAAAAAGGGAGTTCTGGCTACTAGGTACGACATATATATATATATATATATTATATATATATATTATATATATATTATATATATATATGTCGTACCTAGTAGCCAGAACCCACTTCTGAGCCTACTATGCAAGGCCCGATTTGCCTAATAAGCCAAGTTTTCATGACTTAATATATTTTCACTAATTTTTTCTTATGAAATGATAAAGCTACCCGTTTCATTATGTATGAGGTCAATTTTTTTTTATTGGAGTTAAAATTAACGTAGATATATGACCGAACCTAACCAACCTTACCTAACCTAACCTAACCTATCTTTATAGGCTAGGTTAGGTTAGGTAGCCGAAAAGGTTAGGTTAGGTTAGGTTAGGTAGGTTAGGTTGTCGAAAAATAATTAATTCATGAAAACTTGGCTTATTAGGCAAATCGGGCCTTGCATAGTAGGCTGAGAAGTGCGTTCTGGGTACTAGGTACGACATATATATATATATATATATATATATATATATATATATATATATATATATATATATATATATATATATTATATATATATATATATTGTATAGAGGTACCCACAAGAAAGAACTACTGATCTTTCCCAGGATGCAACCCCCAAAACAGTCGCCTAACTCCCGGGTACTTACTTGCGCTAGGGGGAATACAGGCTCCGGGTGGAACGTAACGTCGCCAACCATTTCTAGTCCCGCCCGGGATTCGAACTTAGAATCCCCGACAGTGAGTCGAAAATGAAGGTTATAGTTACCTTGGGTCCCTCTGTGGTTTCAGAACCCACGTTGTCTGATATTATGCTTCAGTTTCCCTTCTAGGTACTTCTCCAGTCTGTGACTCTTCCTTACAAGCTTATTAACAAACTTCAAGAACACAAATGACGTGTGAAAAAAAATTCATTGTGTGTATTAACGACTTAAGTTCATTACTAATATTGTGGTAGGAAAATAATGTGTTATGTTTATTATTTACTTAATTATATGAAGTTTTGGGAAATTGTAAGTTTTTCTGTTGGGTCATAGTGTGATAAAATGAGTATTGTTCAGCCCTTCCTCCCAAATGATGGTATTTATTGCAACTATTTGGTTGACTGTACACAAATGGTCTGTTGCAGCCGACAATGTTCACGTTTTCTAATACAGAATTAATTCTGGAGCAGAAACGCAAAAATAAGCCAAAACCCAAAGCTAAACACTTCTTGGCCCAATGAAGTACATATTTGTATTAAATTAAGCCTAAGAGAGCGCATATTAGGCCTATAGATTTGCAGATTTTTGCTGGGCGATTTGTAGTTCTTACCGTAGGAAAATATTATATTTGTTAGTGTTAAGTAATTATAGGAAATATTGAGTAATTCCGCACTTTTGTTTTTGGTTAAATTTTGGTGTAAAATTTGAATATTTACAAGTTAAATTATATGTATTCACGTTCTATATTCATTACTAATAATATTGTAGGCAAATATGTTTGTACACATTAGTATTTTTGTTATTAATACACGAGGTACATCTGCATTAGTGCAGCTACCCTAGACTATATGAAGTAGAGTACAGTGTGTCAAAAAAGCTAACTAGGTGATGCTAAAAAATCCCCATCACACAGGATGGTTAGTCATACAGAGGCATGTGATGGGCAGTCTGCACTGGCAGACTCCGGAAGCATTTTGAGGATATCATCAACACAAGAGTGAATAAGGTAGCAGTGGTAATACAAGTCCCCATCTCGCAGGATGGTTAGTCATACAGGGCCATATGTTTAGTAGCCTGCACTGGCAAATTTTGGGTACACTGTGAGGATATCTTCAAGAATACGAGAGTGAATAAAGTAATTGCAAAGCTCCAGGTACCTCATGCCAACTGGTCTGAAAGGTCTAATAACTGGGCATTCAGTGATGTTGTGCGGGAGATCGTGCCGCAGTTCCTGCTGACAGAGTTTGCAACTGGAGTGCTCAGGATTGGGAGATCCGTCACCTGCAGCCACCTGCCACAGGTAACGGTAACCCAACCTGATCCTGGCAACCACTGTGTCGCACAGTCTAGTGGACGTTTTGTGCTGCCCATAAATATAGGTTTCAGATCTGAACAAATCATAGCTTTTTATACTAGTACTTTCAGGTCGTTGGGAGTCAGTAATTTATTTCCTATCAGATCTGAGTGTTTGGACCAATACAGTTTTGACAGCAGAGATGGGGATACCTAGATCTAATTCATCTTCATCCTTGTTACACGCTAATTTGGCTGCAATGTCTGTCCATTATGATGGGTTATATTTATGTGTGAAGGTATCCATACAAAGGAGGTTCGAGACCCTTTACTCTGTGCATCAATTAGGTCATTTATAATTGGGAGTATGAGGTTCTTGCTGTCGATCTTCCAAGAGAAGATTTCGATTGCTTGAAAAGCAGACTTTGAATCACAAAATATTATTCCTCCTCCAATGTTTTTTAATATACTGGTAGCTAGGTGTAATGCTGCTAGTTCTGCTTGTGTGGAGGTCAGCCAGTTGTTTAACCTGACACTGACAGGCTTTGTGCAAATATTATTTCTATAAAACCTACATGCTGCTGCAGTCCGTCCAGTAGAGGATTGGACTGAGCCGTCGGTGTAGGCACAGTGCTCGTGAGATCTTAAACCCTCGATGGAGGAGGCAATTGTTTCAAGAGTGACAGGTTTGAGAAGAGCAAGATTCTCATAATCTTTCTTGGTGACAGGTGTGTATGATACTTGAATGGTGGGGTACAGATAAAGAGGAATATCAGAGACAGGTAGAATGCACTTAAAAGGAATGTTAAGTTTAATGAGATTGTAGGCATTGTTGCTCAGCATTTGTCATAAAAGGAGTGAGTTGGTATGTCGGACCAGTCAAAGGGTGTTAACAGCACTAAATAATTTGCCTCTGAACAATGCAGGAGATGTAGGTCTCTCATGTTTAAGGCAAAAGTGTGTTGCTTGCATGATTCTCTCTAGTATGGTTGGAAGCTTCAGTTCTTCCCATTTACGATGATTCGAATAAATCTACGTTTGTTTTAAGTCATATTTCAATATAAAATACAATGATATTGTAGAGAAATACATTCCAGATCTTGCTACAGATAACTGTAAGAGAAGTACACATCTGCCTTACAACCTTCAAAACAACGAAAGACGTATACAAAAACCATGTGTATTCATGGTCTACACTCATTGGTAATATTACGGT
>WNGS01043840.1:56335-68252 GCA_020271785.1 Procambarus virginalis
CCACACCACCACCGGCCACACCGCCACCGGCCACACACCACCGTCACACCACCACCGCCCACACCACCACCGGCCACACACCACCGGCCACACCACCACCGGTCACACCACTACCACAGATCATGCACTATTGCTAGCCCAACCACTTCCTGGGATCACTTACTACCTCCCCTCCCCCTCCTCCCTCACCGCCAAACACCAAGCGTCTGGGCCATCAGTGCCCGCTGCCGGAATGGACCAAATTGGTATATTGTGGTATATTTTTCTTACATTGACCATATGGAGAAATACCCGTCTCGTTGTATTGCAGAGGGAGCTCGGGAGAGGGCGTGCCTCGGCCCTCCGGAAAGTAGATTCAATTTTCCGCCAAAATAGCGTTACCGAGAAAGGTTTCGTTCATGTGTGAAGGACGAAGCCCTGATAGAGCTCTCTCTCTGCTCGCCATTTGTTCCTTAATGTCCAGAATGTTTTTTTATTGAGATATACCCTCTAACCCTCGGTGGCATTCAACCGCGCAGTCAAATAGGAACTTTCTTTTATCACAAAACCTCCTCTTATTGGCGTTTGATGCGTCCAGTTTATGGTCAGCACCGTTTTCGGTTTTTTACCCCCACAGAAAATGGGAGATGGTGAAATTATTCCACACGAAGAAAGAAAAAAATACATGGAAAAATTATCTTTATTGCTACCATTTCCATTCCAACTCCTGCATGAGTCTAATTTGATGGTGAACTGTAAGTCAGGCCAGCCCTGGTGGTCATCACCCAAGTCATTGAGGTCGTTGGTGGCCATTGGTGGCATTGGTGGTCGCTGCGATGTGGTCTAGGTCCCGAGGGTCGCCGGGGGTCACTGATGGTCATACAAGGTCTCCAGGTCGCCGAGATCGTTGAGAGCCTCTCTGGGGTCGCTGCAGGTCGAGGGTGTCCCTAAATGTCGGCGGGGATCCTTTGGTGACTAATTGGACGTCCATAGTTCTTGAGATCCCTGAGACATTGTAGGTTGTCTGAAGAGATTTGTTCAGAGTAGCTGAAGGGTCGCTTTGGAGCGTTAGAATTGTCTGAGAGTCGCTCAACGCTCTTAAGACTTAGTTGGGGAGGTCACTGTAGGTAGCTAAATGGCATTGAGGGCTGTTAGCTGTCCCTAAGAAAAGCTGTAAAGCTGAAGGTCGCTGAAAGGAGCTTGGGATCACTAGAGAACTGCTGGGGATCCGTGTTCGCTTGAGCTAGTTGGAGTTGCTGGAGGTCTCTGGCGGTGGAGGTTGATGATGGCCACTGAGAGGTCATTGTTGTTGATGGTCGTTGGCGTCACTGTATGTCTTGCTGATGGACACTGGTAGTCCCTGGCGGCCGCTGGTAGTCCCTGGCGGCCGCTGGTAGTCCCTGGTGGCCGCTGGTAGTCCCTGGTGGCCGCTGGTAGTCCCTGGTGGACACTGCTAGTCCCTGGTGGCCGCTGGTAGTCCCTGGTGGCCGCTGGTAGTCCCTGGTGGCCGCTGGTAGTCCCTGGTGGCCGCTGCTACTCCCTGGTGGCCGCTGGTAGTCCCTGGTAGTCCCTGGTGGCCGCTGGTAGTCCCTGGTGGTTCCTGGTGGCCGCTGGTAGTCCCTGGTGGTCCCTGGTGGCCGCTGGTAGTCCCTGGTGGTCCCTGGTGGCCGCTGGTAGTCCCCGGTGGCCGCTGGTAGTCCCTGGTGGCCGCTGGTAGTCCCTGGTGGCCGCTGGTAGTCCCTGGTGGCCGCTGGTAGTCCCTGGTGGCCGCTGGTAGTCCCTGGTGGCCGCTGGTAGTCCCTGGTGGCCGCTGGTAGTCCCTGGTGGCCGCTGGTAGTCCCTGGCGGCCGCTGGTAGTCCCTGGTGGCCGCTGGTAGTCCCTGGTGGCCGCTGGTAGTCCCTGGTGGCCGCTGGTAGTCCCTGGTGGCCGCTGGTAGTCCCTGGCGGCCGCTGCTACTCCCTGGTGGCCGCTGGTAGTCCCTGGTGGCCGCTGGTAGTCCCTGGCGGCCGCTGGTAGTCCCTGGCGGCCGCTGGTAGTCCCTGGTGGCCGCTGGTAGTCCCTGGTGGCCGCTGGTAGTCCCTGGTGGCCGCTGGTAGTCCCTGGTGGCCGCTGGTAGTCCCTGGTGGCCGCTGGTAGTCCCTGGCGGCCGCTGGTAGTCCCTGGCGGCCGCTGGTAGTCCCTGGTGGCCGCTGGTAGTCCCTGGTGGCCGCTGGTAGTCCCTGGTGGCCGCTGGTAGTCCCTGGTGGCCGCTGGTAGTCCCTGGTGGCCCCTGGTAGTCCCTGGTGGCCCCTGGTAGTCCCTGGTGGCCGCTGGTAGTCCCTGGTGGCCGCTGGTAGTCCCTGGTGGCCGCTGGTAGTCCCTGGTGGCCCCTGGTAGTCCCTGGTGGCCGCTGGTAGTCCCTGGTGGCCGCTGGTAGTCCCTGGTGGCCCCTGGTAGTCCCTGGTGGCCGCTGGTAGTCCCTGGTGGCCCCCTGGTAGTCCCTGGTGGCCGCTGGTAGTCCCTCGTGGCCGCTGGTAGTCCCTGGTGGCCCCTGGTAGTCCCTGGTGGCCGCTGGTAGTCCCTGGTGGCCGCTGGTAGTCCCTGGTGGCCGCTGGTAGTCCCTGGTGGCCCCCTGGTAGTCCCTGGTGGCCGCTGGTAGTCCCTGGTGGCCGCTGGTAGTCCCTGGTGGCCGCTGGTAGTTCCTGGTGGCCGCTGGTAGTCCCTGGTGGCCGCTGGTAGTCCCTGGTGGCCGCTGGTAGTCCCTGGTGGCCGCTGGTAGTCCCTGGTGGCCGCTGGTAGTCCCTGGTGGCCGCTGGTAGTCCCTGGTGGCCGCTGGTAGTCCCTGGTGGCCGCTGGTAGTCCCTGGTGGCCGCTGGTAGTCCCTGGTGGCCGCTGGTAGTCCCTGGTGGCCGCTGGTAGTCCCTGGTGGCCGCTGGTAGTCCCTGGTGGCCCCTGGTAGTCCCTGGTGGCCGCTGGTAGTCCCTGGTGGCCGCTGGTAGTCCCTGGTGGCCGCTGGTAGTCCCTGGTGGCCGCTGGTAGTCCCTGGTGGCCCCCTGGTAGTCCCTGGTGGCCGCTGGTAGTCTCTGGTGGCCGCTGTAGTCCTGGTGTCCGCTGGTAGTTCCTGGTGGCCGCTGGTAGTCTCTGGTGGTCCCTGGTGGCCGCTGGTAGTCCTGGTGGCCGCTGGTAGTCCCTGGTGGCCGCTGGTAGTCCCTGGTGGCCGCTGGTAGTCCCTGGTGGCCTTTGGTAGTCCCTGGTGGCCGCTGGTAGTCCCTGGTGGCCGCTGGTAGTCCTGGTGGCCGCTGGTAGTCCCTGGTGGCCGCTGGTAGTCCCTGGTGGCCGCTGATAGTCCCTGGTGGCCGCTGGAAGTTCCTGGTGGCCTCTGGTAGTCCCTGGTGGCCGCTGGTAGTCCCTGGTGGCCGCTGGTAGTCCCTGGTGGCCGCTGGTAGTCCCTGGTGGCCGCTGGTAGTCCCTGGTGGCCGCTGATAGTCCCTGGTGGCCGCAGGTAGTCTCTGGTGGTCCCTGGTGGCCGCTGGTAGTCCCTGGTGGCCGCTGATAGTCCCTGGTGGCCGCTGGAAGTTCCTGGTGGCCTCTGGTAGTCCCTGGTGGCCGCTGGTAGTCCCTGGTGGCCGCTGGTAGTCCCTGGTGGCCGCTGGTAGTCCCTGGTGGCCGCAGGTAGTCTCTGGTGGTCCCTGGTGGCCGCTGGTAGTCTCTGGTGGCCCCTGGTAGTCCCTGGTAGCCGCTGGTAGTCATGCTAGTTTCTGTTGATGACTGGTAGTCGCTGGTGAACAGTGGTAACAGTTGGTACACTTCGCTGGAGTGTCTTGAGGTTGCCGAAGGTCGCTGTGAGTCGCTGGAAGTTGACGGAGTGTTGTGGAAGATGGCTGAAGTGTCGCCGTGGAGCGCCAGGAGTCGCTTGGGATGCCTCGGGCAGATGAAGGCCTAACGAAGGTATCTTGAGGTCATTCGTATTTGATGGTTGGGCTATGGACCTGGAGGTTGGGGGGGATCACTTAAGATTGCCTGGCACCGCTGGAGGTCACTTAAGGTTGCCTGGCACCGCTGGAGGTCACTTAAGGTTGCCTGGCACCGCTGGAGGTCACTTAAGGTTACCTAGCACCGCTGGAGGTCACTTAAGGTTGACTGGCACCGCTGGAGGTCACTTAAGGTTGCCTGGCACCGCTGGAGGTCACTTAAGGTTGCCTGGCACCGCTGGAGGTCACTTAAGGTTGCCTGGCACCGCTGGAGGTCACTTAAGGTTGCCTGGCACCGCTGGAGGGTACTGAAATTTCGCCCGGGAATTATTTTATGATCAGATGTTGCTGAAGGCTGACTATGTCGTTGGAGATCAGCGCGTTGTCGGAAACGCTGCAGGTCATTACAGGTGTCGGGGAACTTTTGCCGGGGGTCTCTGGAAGTTTAATTTGTTCGGGTCAATGTGTAATGCTTGATGATGCTGTGGCTGCTACGAGTTACTCGAGTTTATTGAAGATTTCTGGAAGATTGGTGTAGTATCATTGAAGATTACTTGATGTTACTGCTAATTGCTGGGTCTGTGTTGCTGGAAACTGATGGTAGAAGCTAGGATCGTTCATAAATGTTAATTGTTGTTTGAAGTCATTTGGGTAAATGAAAGACTCATTTAAGGTCTTTGAGATTACTACTTGTCACTCGAGACGCTGAGGAAGTGAGTGATGGGGGGGGAGGGGGGTCACTTGTTAACGCTTGGGATTGTTGATGGTTACTGAGGATTGCTGAACACCGCTGAGAGTAGTTAATGGTAGCAGCTGGAGGTTATCAGTTAACTGGAGGTCACTGGTGCTCTCCGAGGGTAGGTAATTGTACCAATAGATCGCTGAAATTCTAACAGTGTCTGCTGTGGTTCTCCAGAAGTGTTCTGGTCGCCTAAGGCAACTACTTGACGAAGGAACGATATCGCTGTATGACACTATAGAACCCCCCTGGTGTTCCTGTGAGTGAATATGGACTACCTTTGTGTTTGGAACTTCCCTGTAGACTCGGGGGTTTTGCAAGAGGACCCAGGAAACTGCAGTAGAGCCCTGGGCACGCCCGTGGGGGCTGATGGTTGCTGAAAGTAGTCTGGTGGTGGTAGGAGTGTAGGTGCTGCTGCTGCTGCCCGTAGATACTGGTCTGTTGAACTCCTATCATATCTATATTTTAAACTGTGTATGGAGTCAGCCTCCACCACATCACTGCCTAATGCATTCCATTTATTATCTACCCTGACAATGAAAGAGTTCCTTCTTGTGTCGCTGTGGTTTTGTTATGGAACTTGTCTGGTGGAATCCCTTTAAACCGTTTTCAACTTCGTGTTGTGCTTGCTTGGTGTGGATACCACGCTAGAGCTGCATTCTCCAGGATTGGTCTTATATATTTGGTATTCAAAGTTCTAAATGATTCCTTTCTCAAGTTTCTAAAGGCACGTGTGATGTCAGCCAGCCTCGCATACGCCGCTGATGATATCAACGCCTAGCTCCTTCTCACTGTTCATTTCATCTAAGATTTCACTTACCATTTGGTACCTCGTGTCTAGCCTCCTGCCCCTTCCACCTAGTATCATTGATTTACAATTTGCTTGAGTTAATTTCTAGTAGCCACTTGTTGTTTTCCTCTTGCTGTCTTCCTTCGCGATAATCCTCCTCATAATCTTTGTGTCAGCAAATATTGAGAGAAATGTGTCCCTTTGTTTTAGTCAGGCTTACAATAAGGTAATCAGCTCCTGCTGTTTCCCAAGTGACAATAGTCGTGTTCCAGATTTTGTCACAAATCATGTCAGCACAGTGTTGTCCTAGACAGTGGCGGCCTCTCAGTAGCCGCTTCCCTATCCTAAACGTACACGCTGTTATCCTAGTGAACTATCTTACACTGGTTTAAGTCAAGTATGTATTTAGGTGGCTCAATCTTTTCAGCGTC
This sequence comes from Procambarus virginalis, assembly GCA_020271785.1. Taxonomy (NCBI): domain Eukaryota; kingdom Metazoa; phylum Arthropoda; class Malacostraca; order Decapoda; family Cambaridae; genus Procambarus; species Procambarus virginalis. Next base: position 62,226 of record WNGS01043840.1, read on the forward strand.
TAGGGCTGAGGTTGGCCACCTGGAGCCCCCGGGGGCGGACCTGGCCCGCGGGCGGACCTGGCCCGCGGGCCAACATTATCCGACCCGCAGTCCCCAAGATATCATATCTGCTTTGGCAGCGGTGTCAAGAAAAGAATTTTGTTGAAGGCGAACTAGAAGAAATGTCAGCGGATCCGAATTAAAAAAAAAAGATCACTGCAAAAGTTTCCAGTGTGTGAGGGCTGAGTGAGGTACACGAGAGATGACTCAGGGTTGTCAAGGATGAGTAAAGTACTAGAGATGAGTGAGGTGAGTAACAGATGAGTGAGGTGTATGAGAGAGATAAGTAAGAGATGAAATACACGAAAAAGCAAGTTAAGAACCAAAGTTACTGACTACTGATATACACAACCTGCTGCTTCTGAGCTCATCCAGCCTTGTACCTAATGCTGACAAGTGCTGTTAAACAGCTTCAAATGTCACACTAACCTTGTCTCGGTTAATCAGTATGAACGTTACTTAAATAAAATAAACGAATTTTTCTATGCGTTATTATTATTCGTACCTTCATGTATTAAGTTATAAAATAGTCCAGTAGATGAATGTGGGTCGCCATCATGGGCTCACGACATTGCTGTTGACCCGCCAGAGGGAAATAGTTCCCTACCCCCCCCCCCCACCTTCCTTGGCTGTTTGTTGTTGTTGTTGTTGTTTTAAGATTCGCTACCCGGAACAAAATGTTCCAGGTAGCACGGGCTATGGTGAGCCCGTAGTTCCCTCCTTGGCCTGGGGGATGTCCACTGACTAAATATGTAACGATGTATGCTCAACTCTCCTTCCCCTGGGATCATGAAGGTTCTGCTGGGATAATTAGGGGTCATTGTGGTGTCAGGGTTGACTTAGTTCATCAGTGTGAGGATCTCTGCGCTAGTGTGATGGTGCACACACTCTGCCATCTCCTCATGGACCTACATAGACCACATATTTTAATGTATTTTTATCGTGCTTTGTAGATTGTGATTTTGTATATAAGTAAATACAGATGAAGATGCACACGCACATATGCATATTCCAACCCATCCTCCTGTTTTCATAGTACCTATTGTGACTGTCGTCAATAGTCACGAATTCGTACGTTCTTAGTTTTTAGATAATAGTATACTGACTAGTAAGGAATTATTTAAAAATAAATGAAGCTAAAAAACAAACTTAAATATTCCTCGGCCCTAGTATACAACCCGTCCTCGCAAATTCGTATAGTCAATATTGACTTACTAAATACTTGCATAGGTGACATACTAAACATAATAGTTTACCTTGAAAAGCTTCATAGAAAACACCGACCTTACCTATACCTATAATAGGTTAAGTAACAATTGTAATTTCGAAGCTATAAGATGCTTATCTTAACATACTAAGAAGGTTAGGTAAGGTCGGTGTTTTCTATGAAGCTTTTCAAGGTAAACTATTATGTTTAGTATATCACCTATGCACGTATTTAATAAGTCAATATTGACTATACGAATTTGCGAGGACGGGTTGTAGTATAACACACACATGTACTATATTAGGCCTCAGATATCGTGTATTAGGCCTAGGGAAGCCAGGCCAGGTTAGTTTAGTTTGTCAAAGCAAAAAGTAAAGTAAAAAATTATTTTCCAGTTTGTCGAACTCAATAGTGCCGCTTTCTACTTTCTAATTTGGTTGTAGGTGGGTATATATACTGTGGTCGTCGTCGTTACTATAAGTACTGCCAGAACAGGAGGATGGACTGATATATTCACACACACCTGCACTTGTTTTCCTTAGCCTTTGACTAACTTGTAATTAACACATATCGTCTGTGTTCACAGGTATGGAGAGTTGAGGAGGGCGGTCGCATGGCTCAAGGTGAGGAGGCGCGTGTGCGCATGCGTGTGTCTGTATCGCCATAGTCAAGGGGCCAGATTCACGAAAGCACTTACGCAAGCACTTACGAACATGAACATCTTTTCTCAATCTTTGGCGGCTTTGTTTCCAATTATTAAACAGTTAATGAGCTGCGAAGCACCAGGAGGCTGTTTATAACAGTAACAACAGTTAAATGGGACGTTTTCATGCTTGTAAACTGTTTAATAAATGTAACCAAAGCCGTTAAAGATTGAGGAAAGATGTACACGTTCGTAAGTGTTTGCGTAACTGCTTTCATGAATCTGGCCCAAGGTCTGTGTACTCTGTCATGGAGGACGAGTAAGTTTGGGTTGTCTGTATACTTGTGTCTATGTTGCCTGACACTTTCACTTCCTACCACCGCCAGGAAAATGAATCTGACATTTGAAGACATTAATACAGAGGACTTTTAAAAGTTCCAATGTGGGACGCACAAAGGGGAACCATTTGCAGTGCACTGAGCCTCAGGTCAGCACACAATAGGAAACAATTGTTTACATCGCCACGGCTTGATGTGGAGGTTGGGAATGTCACCAGGATGAACGGGTGACCTTCTCCATGCTCCGGGCAACTTCATCCTCCCACAACCACTTCTCACACCTCATTGATCAATAGTTATTAATCAAATGGCAACGGTTGAAGTTATCTTATTAATCAAATGGCAACGGTTGAAGTTATCTTATTAATCAAATGGCAACGGTTGAAGTTATCTTATTAATCAAATGGCAACGGTTGAAGTTATCTTATTAATCAAATGGCAACGGTTGAAGTTATCTTATTAATCAAATGGCAACGGTTGAAGTTATCTTATTAATCAAATGGCAACGGTTGAAGTTATCTTATTAATCAAATGGCAACGGTTGAAGTTATCTTATTAATCAAATGGCAACGGTTGAAGTTATCTTATTAATCAAATGGCAACGGTTGAAGTTATCTTATTAATCAAATGGCAACGGTTGAAGTTATCTTATTAATCAAATGGCAACGGTTGAAGTTATCTTATTAATCAAATGGCAACGGTTGAAGTTATCTTATTAATCAAATGGCAACGGTTGAAGTTATCTTATTAATCAAATGGCAACGGTTGAAGTTATCTTATTAATCAAATGGCAACGGTTGAAGTTATCTTATTAATCAAATGGCAACGGTTGAAGTTATCTTATTAAACAAATGGCAACGGTTGAAGTTATCTTATTAATCAAATGGCAACGGTTGAAGTTATCTTATTAATCAAATGGCAACGGTTGAAGTTATCTTATTAATCAAATGGCAACGGTTGAAGTTATCTTATTAATCAAATGGCAACGGTTGAAGTTATCTTATTAATCAAATGGCAACGGTTGAAGTTATCTTATTAATCAAATGGCAACGGTTGAAGTTATCTTATTAAACAAATGGCAACGGTTGAAGTTATCTTATTAATCAAATGGCAACGGTTGAAGTTATCTTATTAATCAAATGGCAACGGTTGAAGTTATCTTATTAATCAAATGGCAACGGTTGAAGTTATCTTATTAATCAAATGGCAACGGTTGAAGTTATCTTATTAATCAAATGGCAACGGTTGAAGTTATCTTATTAATCAAATGGCAACGGTTGAAGTTATCTTATTAATCAAATGGCAACGGTTGAAGTTATCTTATTAATCAAATGGCAACGGTTGAAGTTATCTTATTAATCAAATGGCAACGGTTGAAGTTATCTTATTAATCAAATGGCAACGGTTGAAGTTATCTTATTAATCAAATGGCAACGGTTGAAGTTATCTTATTAATCAAATGACAACGGTTGAAGTTATCATATTAAACAAATGACAACGGTCATAATAATATAGTCCTTCCTCCTAAAATTGCTGTATTTACAGCAAATGTACTTTTGTAGCCGATAATGTTCACGTTTTGTACTATAATGTTGAAGAGGGCTGGACAAAATAATCCAAAACATACTTAAGCATTCGTATATTACAGCTCGCGCGCGCGCGCGCGCGCGCACACACACGCACGCACACACACACACACACCACACACACACACACACACACACCACACAACACACACAAACACACAACACACACACACCCACACACACAGTGTGTGTGGATATATATATATATATATATATTATATATATAATATATATATATATATATAATATATATATATTATATAGGTGAATGATCCAAATGAGGTATTCGCGAAGGCTGTGCCCCGCCAGCAGGGTAATCTGAAGACAAAAGCGAGCAGACCAGCGCTGACATCGGGGGTGATAACATCATCTTGGTGACAATCCAGGCGTCAACAATAAATAAGAGGCGACCAACCTCGCCAGAGCCCTCTAGCTGGGTATTGCCTCCACACGCCGCCCAAATTCAATAACATAGTGACCAAAATGCCTCTATTTCGACAGAGGCTCACTGGAATCGTTGCCAGAATATCCCGGTGAAGCCGCGTCTCTCCTGCGAGTTGGAATTGATATGAATGAAACATCACGATTTTATGCTCGTGCTCGTGGAGTCTGGACGTCCGAGGGGCCCTAGGTCACAAATTCTCGTTCACAACCACTATTTTTTAGTCTCTATGAAATCAACGATTCTCAGGTAAGTTTACACATAGGAAAAATCATCGCATATAGAGGAAAACAGGCCTCTTAAGCTAAAGAATAAAGTTAGGTATAAGCTAAGAAATGAATAAGCTAAAGTATTAGGGGACCAGGGTGTGGTCGCCTCCTGGCTCTGGGTGATGTGTAGTGTGGGAGGAGGCTGGAATATGAGAGGGAAAATGAATGAAGAAATGTCTTCCTCGATATTGGCTCCTGCTCCTTCCATCCCGAGTCTCCCCTCCGCCATCGTCCTCTACAATGGAAAAATAGTTGAAAAACAGTAACGGCGTATTCCACCTGAGATCTGCATTATTTACACACACACACACACACACACACACACACACACACACACACACACACACACACACACACACACACACACACACACACACACACACTCAAATTGAATTGCGAATGACATCGCAAGCAAGGCAAAGACTCAACCTAAATTGCTGCACAGTCACATCAGGAGAAAAACAGCAGTAAAGGAACAGATAATGAAATTAAGGATAGGGGCAGAAGGATTCACTACAAACGACAAGGAAGTGTGCGAGGAACTGAATAAGAAATTCCAGGAGGTCTCCACATTAGAGCAAGTGGAAATTCCAGAGATAAGAGAGGGAATAGTTAAACCAGGAACCACTAGAAGAGTTTGAGATTACCAGTGGGGATGTAAGGAAGCTCTTGCTAGAGTTGGATGTGAACAAGGCTATAGGCCCGGATGAAATCTCCCCATGGATACTAAGGAAGGAGGAGAAGCACTGTGCCTGCCACTCTTATAGTGTATAACAAATCACTGGTAACAGGGGATTACCAAAAATTTGGAAGACTGCTAATGTAGTCCCGATATACAAGAATGGGGATAGACAGGAAGCACTGAACTACAGGCCAGTGTCCCTAACTTGCATACCATGTAAGCTGATAGAGAAGATTGTGCGAAAAAAAGCTTGTGGAAATCTGGAACGAAAGAACTTTGTAACACAGCATCAACATGGGTTCAGGGATGGCAAGTCCTGCCTCACAGGATAATTGAATTCTATGACCAGGGAAAGAAAGAGAGGGGTAGGCAGACTGCATATTTTTGGATTGCCAGAAAAGCCTTTGACACAGTACCACACAAGAGGCTAGTGAAAGAGCTGGAGATGCAGGAAGGAGGAAAGGGAAGGAACTCCAATGGATAAGGGACTACCTAAGCAACAGATGACAGCGAGTCACTGTAAGGGTGAGGCCTCAGATTGGCGAGATGTCACCAGTGGAGTCCCGCAGGGTTCAGTCCTTGGACCTATACTGTTTCTGATAACTGTTAAATTAATGATCTCCCAGAGGGTATAGAATCGTTCCTCTCATTGTTTGCTGATGATGCAAAAATTATGAGGAGGATTAAAACAGAGGATGATAGTAGGAGGCTACAAGATGACCTAGACAACCTAAATGAATGGTCCAACAAATGGCTACTAAAGTTCAACCCGAGTTAATGCAAGGTCATGAAACTAGGCGGTGGAAACGGAGGTCAGACAC
>WNGS01043841.1:0-16911 GCA_020271785.1 Procambarus virginalis
TCTCTTCGTCTGCGGTGCCGTTTGCCTTTGCCTTACCTCCTGCGGCTGGCTTGTAGCAGTTTTAGGCGGGCTTGTAGCAGTTTTGCTGCTTGTAGCAGTTTTAGGGCTACTTGTAGCAGTATTGGCTACTTGTAGCAGTATTGGCTACTTGTAGCAGTATTGGGCTACTTGTAGCAGTATTGGGCTACTTGTAGCAGTATTGGGCTACTGGTAGCAGTATTGGGCTACTGGTAGCAGTATTGGGCTACTGGTAGCAGTATTGGGCTACTGGTAGCAGTATTGGGCTACTGGTAGCAGTATTGGGCTACTTGTAGCAGTATTGGGCTACTTGTAGCGGTATTGGGCTACTTCTCGCCCTGTTGGCTACTTTTCTTTCGCGTCCTGCGCATGCACCGTGAGTTTGTTTTGGTTCCGGGCGGTGTGCACATGTGTTGTGCTTCCATTTCTCGGGGGGCTTCGCCTCTCGCTCTTCATCCCATCCGTGCCCCGTTGCTTGGGGGTTGTCTGGGGTGCTGCTGTACTCTCCTAGTTGTGTTTGCGGGGGTTGTGCTCTGGCTCTCTGGTCCTGCCTCTCCACAGTCAATCAACATGTGTACCGATTCCTGAGCCTATTGGGCTCTATCATCTCTACACTTGACTCTGTGTATGGAGTCAGCCTCCACCTCATCCCTTCCTCATGCATTCCGTTTGTCAACCACTCTGACACTAAAACAGTTCTGCAGGTGAGTTGGTGCGGTTTGGCGTTTCCTTCGTCCTGACGCTGTTTTTGGGCGTAGGCATGGGTGTACGTACGTACTTGTGACAGTGGTCCGTATCGCCCGAGGTGCCTGCTGCTGGGCTATTAGCCCATATTGGGCTGCTCTTGTTCTCTCCACCTGATTCCTTCCTCGGTTCACGGGTGTCTGCGGGTGGCCTCTTGGCCTTTTCGAGGCGACCCCTGCCTGTACTCCTGCCCCTCTCCTTTGCTTGACTCACCTGGCTTGAGTTCGGGGCCCCGCCTCCACCTTGTTCCACGGTGCAACGGTGGGGTGCCTGTGTGGTGGTACGTTTCCTGTGTCGAGGGTGTTGTGTGCTTGCGGGGTTGGGTTCTGGCTCTTTAGTTCCGCCTCTCCCCTGTCGTTTGCCTGTTGAGCGGTTTCTGTGCTTCATGGGCGCTCTCGTCTCTGCTCTTGGGGCTGTGTATGGGATCAGCCCATGTTGGGCTGCCCAATGTGTTCCTTCGGTTGCCTGTTACACTGCACACGTTTCTCCTACCGTCCCTGTGGCTCGGTTGGGTGCTCGGTTTCCGCCTGTGTCCCCTTGTGTGCCGCTCGTGTACGATTTATCTATCTTCTCTGTCGCTCCCTCGGGGGTGTGGGGACGTTTTGCTGCGTTTTTGGTACTGCAGCTGTGTGTCGGGGTTGGTTGTGGCATTCTGTTCGGCCCTTCCGTGCTCCTTTTGGGGCCCTCCTTCCTTGTCGGTCTTGCTGTGCTGGGCCTGGTTTTCCAGGTTCCTTGGATTCTGTTTTGTCCTTGCCTCATTGTGCTGGTTGGGGATGAGCTTGGGGTCATCGTCTCGCCCCTCGCTTTTTCCTCCGGTTTCCGTTCACGTTCCGGAGCCTAGTGGGCTCCCTTCCTTGGTGTTTTTCACGGCTGCCCCGGGGTTTTCTTGACGCTGGGGCTTTGAGGGGACAGCTCGGCCCCGGGCCTGCAGGGTGGGTTCCCGGGGCTGGGGTGGTGCTAACGTAAGGGGCCTTCGGCCCCGTTGGTCCCCGCCGGGGTTTTTCTACCCCTCTGGGCCAGGCTTACGGTTTTGTGGTGTGGGGTTTTTCCGTCCCCCCGCTCCGCACGTGCTTGTGGGCATCGGTCCCTCCCTGGGCTCGGTTTTCCTTGTCCAGCGTGCCCGTTGTTTCCGTCCTGTCGGTGGGTGTTTTTCTACAGTCTTCGCACCTTTTTCCAGGACGGGCCTTCTCAGTCATGTCCCCCTCTTCTTGGGGTTCTGCATGACTTTTGGTCTCGGGTGCGACGGAGTTTTTGTGCCTTCGTTCTTTGTTTGCTGCTTTTGTTTTCGAAGGTTTGGGACTGTTTTGGGGTAGCCTTGGTTGCTGCACCCAATTGCCGTGGGAAAGGAGAAAGCGGATAAACAGAGGGGAGTTCAACACCCACTGTGTGACGTTGACATGTCAGTCAGTCCGACCAGCGCAGGTCAGTCCTAGCGCCATATACTGCATTGGTCATCTGTTGGGGTTCGTGACACCCGTCAACGACATCTTTCTTCCTTGTCCCCGGTCGCTCCGTGGCTTCTGGCACCCACACCATAGAGAGAATGCAGCCGGCGATGACACTGCTGCTCCTCTCGTTGACGGGGCCGGCGCCTGCTACTCTGGCGGCGTCTTTGTGCTGGGTTTTCCTTGACACACTTCCCAGTGGGCCCCTCCTCCTTCACTCTCCTGTAAACGTACATGTACGTGTGCGGCGGAGAATGTAAGGGCAGGAATAATGAGAGAGTGGGAAAGTGCAATTCTGTGTCTTCTAACCCCAGTCAGCTCTTTCCCTTTTTCTGGTACGTCTGTCGTCATTCGGTTGAGCTTCCCTCCGGTCCTTTCTAGGGCTTGTGGGTCCTCTTCCCGGCAGTTTCTGGATGTTTGGCCTTCTGGTTCTTTTGTGCATATATCTCCTCTTCGCGCTGTCTCGGCGCTCCTCGTTTTCCTGTGGGCGCTTTTGCTCCTTTTCCTGAGTCTTCGCTCCTGCCCTTCTGCCGGGGGTTGGTGCGGGGCGGCTCCTTATGCAGGTTCCTTCCCTGTCGGCTGCACTTGTGGTGGTGGCCTTGCACGCTTGTGGCATTTTGGTTTTGGTCCTGCGTTTTCTTTTCCCTCCTGGGGCTGTCATAGGATTGGCTTGCAGAAGGTGTAGAGGCGCTTGGGACTGTTCCTGGGTCTTGCACCTTGGTTTCTGCTGCTAGCTTTCGGTATCAATGTTCCTTCTGTGCCGTTTCGCAGGCTGTATCGTGCATTGTTTCACCTCCGGCCTGTTTCTGCACTGCCTGTGCCGTCCAGGTCTTTGGACTGGGTGCTCTCCTGTTTTTCTTCTCCTTGGTGGTTGTGGCTCCTCGGGGCCAGGTTTGCTTTGCCTCGGCTCTTTTGGCATTGGCCTCTGGGGGTCGTGTGGCAGTGCTTCATGCCCTTCTCAGGCGCAGTGGTTTCTTGGCTCCTATGATCTTGGTCATAGTTTTCTTCGTCTGTGGCCGTTCTCCCTTTTTCTGGCGAATGTTGTGCCTGCTGCTTTCCGGAGGGGCCATTTTGGTTGTTGTCTTGACTTCGTGTTGAGGAGTGGTTCACCGACCGCCTCCCGGGTATGTCCCCTTGTTTTCTTAGGTAGTCTTTGGTGAGGTAGCTCCGGGGAGCCGTAGGGGCTCCCCCCAGAAAACCAGCGTTGAATGTAATGAAACGCCATTTTCTGGGTGAGTCCCGGAGGCTCCCCGGCATTCCTCCCGCCCTCCGGTCGGCGGTTTTTCGTGGTTTTGATATCCAGCCTCGGAACTGAGGTGTGGATAGCCGGCGCGGGGGTCTGGGGCTCCCCCTTCCCCCTCCCGGGGAGAGGGGAGCTGCGCAGACATGCGGCGCGGCTGGTGTGACGTCATGCTAGTTTACTCGTTTTTCTTTTGGGGAGTTCTGTCCACTCGTTTGTTAATTTTTGTTGTTAACCAGAATAGGGGTTTGTTTTGTGGCGCTTACCTTTCTGGGTGCCTGTCCCGGTCGATGGCAGATATAGAATGCTCCAAATCACATGTGCATTCTATGGGCCATTGCTCCCCGTGCCTCTCTGAGGGGGCCAGGTTCTGGCTCGTGGTCCCCGGTAGGCTAGAACTCCACCCACATCGACTGATGCAAAGTAGTTAGAATATCCATATCAGACATGGATTGCTCCGGGGAGCCTCCGGGACTCACCCAGAAAATGGCGTTTCATTACATTCAACGCTGGTTTTTTAACCGGTTAGCAACACCTTGCCAGGGCTTCCTGTAGTTGTTACCCTACGGGCCCTGGAAACCCCTGTCGGGGCTCGGTGGACCCATGGATGCGTCTGTCTTGCGTTCCAGCCTGCCTTGTGTGGGTTTGAAGGTTGCTGTGTGCCCTTGTCTCAGGGTGACAGTCACCTGTTTTGCCTCCATCATGCTGCCTGTAGGGTCAACGATACCTTTGACCCGGAGTCCTGCGAGTTGTGTTCTTTGCTTGTGCTCCAGTTTTATTCTGATGATGTTGCTGTTAGGTTACAGGCAGCATCCGCATTGCATGTTAGGTTTAGGTTACTGCAACGCACTAGGTTGGTTTCCAACCCAGATGCCCCGAGGCTGCCACATTTTGGTTTTAGGGACCCGGACATGGGAGAGTTAGTCGCTTCGACTTTGGCTCCTTCCGCGCTCCCTGGTCCTTCTCCTGTTATTCATCCTGCACCTCCCTGACCTGTGTTCGGCTCCCAAACGTCTGAGGGTTTCAGCTTTAGCACAGGGTTTAGTTGGTAATGAGACTCGGGCGGCTTCGGAAGCTGCCCCATTCGGGTTGGAGACGGGGGCATTTGAGCCAGTTCCTCCTGCCGGAGCTTCTGGGTCCAACCAGCAGGCCCCCTCATCTTGTCTGCCTTTCCCCTGGACTCTGCCTTTTCTTCAGGGGTAGAGGGTTTGCAGGATGGCTCTGCCCTGGGTCCCAACATGAGGATCTTGGGGCTGGGGAGGAGTCAACCTGGGTGCATTGGGCCCCTTTGACCCCGCTTGGGTGCTTTTGCCTTCCTTGCGGGGCTTATTGTTGCAAAGGGAGGGGGATTTTCTTACCCCCCTTCCCTGTATGAGTATGATTTGGGTTCGGCCCCTCCCCAGGTTCGGTTCCAGGCTCCTTTGGGTACCTCGGCTCTATCTTTCCAGAGGTTTTCTACTTCCCATATCTCTGCGAAGGAGGCTCGAGAGGCTCTTGCTGCATACCTCTTGCGAGACCCAGTTTATGCCTATGTGATGGAGTCGTCCGCTTTTGATTTCAGTTCTTCTTCCCGCTTTTTGGTGCGTTTGGAGGTTCCGGAATCTTCCTGGCTGGCAGACTGCCCATTTTTTTGTTCAGGGCGTGGCATGGGTTCTGTCGGACCTGCACGCTTGATTGGCGTGAAACTTCTACATTTCTGCTGGTTTACCTGGGGGCAAGTTTGAGCACCTTAACCACCATGCTGCGCCGAGTTTATTGTGAAATTCCCCCAGTGCGCATGAAATAAAGTGTTCCCCAAAAATTCTTTTTTCTTCGTAAAATGATAAATTCCCATCCCTGAACATGTCTATGTAAAAATAAATACTAAATTCCACTTACTTTGGCTGTGGGGACGTGGACAAGGTGCGCTGTGATGTCATCAGGGCCTAGTCTCCCGTGGGTGAATCGCCCAGACACGGTTGCACGGGCCATTTCAAGCACCGGGTGTTGCCACAAATATATTTTCAATTATTTGTTTTATGTATTTCCATTGCGGTTTTATTTGTTTTTTTTATCGTATATGATGCATATTTGTGTCCTTTACAATATGTATACAGTAGAACGTTCATAATGTTCCCTGGAACTGTGATACATGTGTCAGTAAAGTGTCCACAATAAATGTTTATTGTTGCAATATTACCTGTTAAAAATTCACAAAAATTACAATATGTAGTTTCACACACTATTTACACAGTAACACACTGTATTACACACTCAGTACTTCGGAAGTGAGTAATAATCAACGAAGTAGCCCATGGTACACAGCGCGACTTCGCTTTCAGTGTGCTTGCAAATAACACACTCACGTACACCTTTGACTTTAGTACTTGTAGGTTGTATGCAGCCATGCTTGTAAAGCATAAGGTAGTATTGAAAAGATTATAGGAAAAGATCAATTTGTAAGGTAGTCATGAAAAGATCACTTTGTATGGTCCCACACAGGAAGAGATTCAGCTTACCTCAAGAATGTCCGTCAGTCAGAAAGAGATTCAGCTAGCCTCAAAGAGTGTCCGTCAGTTAGGAAGAGATTCAGGTATTCTTGAAAATATCTATGGAAAACACCACCATGGAAGCCGCTAACACTGTTCATCTATGCTATTTGTATTAGGTGCATCATCACTGAACGCAGAAAACTATTCATCTATGTATCATCTAAATAAATTGTAGATAGCATAGGATTGCAAGGGTGACGCTCAGAGCTACAACTAGATACGCTCGCTGTATCGTCCTCATAGGTGCTGTATCACTTGCATCTGACCTTTGTGTTAGTCCTTATTGCGCCTAGCTTCACCAATATTATGACCCTTATGTTCTTCAAACAATAAGGTTTGAATTTCACCGACAGAGCGTTATCTTTCAACACTGCATCGGACAGGTGTTTGGGAGCCAGAGGCACATGCGCCACCCATGGTTGCTCATTCAGTACAAACCCAGCCAGCAGCCCTAGGGCATTCTGTGAATTTTTTCCAAGATGGCTGCCTTTCACTGGAGGTCCTAAGAGTCCATTTCGTGCACAACCAACCTCGTACACATTTAGAATTGGCACTGAAAAATCAAGAAGAGTTTTTTCGGTTGGCGCCGTGTCCTGCCGACCGAGAATACTCGGTTGGCGCAGTTAAGTGGTTAAGGCGTGCTTGTTTGCCCCTGTGCTTTCTCGGGATGTTGGCCTTTTCCAGCTTGATGTGCAGGTGGTCTTCTTTCGGCATCGTTGGTTGCGGAGCATTTGCACGCCCGTGAGCATTTGGCTTCGGTCTTACGTTTCTTTTCTCCTCTTGAGCTGTCTTCTGCCTGGCTTGAGGAGGTTGTGGAAGCATTGAGTAAATTGCCTTCGTCCTGGGGCACTGACTTCGGCAGATAGGGCGTCAGCTGCATTGTTGAAGTTCTTTGCGTCCATCTTGAAGGAAGCGGTGTCTCTGCTTTTTGCTTCTCGCCTCGCATGCCGTCAGGCTGTGCTCGCCCTCTCTTTGGAATCTGCTTGGATCCTGGCTCTTAGGTTTTGTCTCCGTTTTGTCCATTGCTGTTTGCAGAGGCTGCGGTCTCGCAGTTTCTGCAAGCAGCTTTGTCTAGTTGTCGTTCTCTGTCGGACTTGTTGGTTCTCCGGGGTGGTCGTTCTTGGCAGTTTCGGAGGGGTCGTGCCAGGGTTCCGGGTTCTGCTGGTCGAGGTGGGCCATTGGTGCCAGTTTCTGAGCCGACGTTGCCTTTGGTGCCGGCGTCATCTGGTTGGTGCGGTGATCGCCCTGTTCGACATTTGGTTTCTCATAAGGGATGTTGTCCTTTTAGCAGTTCGCCCCATTGACGTGGCGATGGGGGAGGGGATGCTCGCTCCGTTTGCCCACGCTTGGTCCCACGATTTGTGGGCCTTTTCAGTTGTGTCATCCAGCTTGCAGTGGCGTACGGTGCCACCTCGTCCTCCTTTTGGGGAGTTTGAGGCTAACAGGGCAGGCTGCTTCTCCTGTGCTTCATCAAGTCATCTTGGAGTGGGTGTACTTGGGCGTGGTCGAAACGACCCTGTCCCTCAGGTGGGTTTCCTGCCTGTTTCCAGTGCCCAAATGGGACTGTGTGGATCTGAGGTTCATTCTGGACTTGTCCCACCTAAACCCCTGGATTCCTTGCCCTTCCTTTCGGATGACTACTCTGTCTCAGGTCCAGCTTCTGTTGGAGCCGGGTGCCTGGATGGTGTCCCTGGACCTCAAGGACGCTTATTGGCGCATTCCTATTCATCCGGGGTTCAGGGACTGGTTAGGTTTCATGGTGCGGCATCACACTTACTGCTTTCATTGGCTTGAATCTTTTCACTTTTGGCTACCTTTTGGCTTGAATCTGGCACCTCGCGTTTTCACGCGTCTGACCTGGGTTGTGGTGACCCGTATGCGTCTGCTAGGGATTTGGGTTTTGGCCTACCTCGATGACTGGCTGGTGTGGGCTCCCAGTCGGTCAGCTTGTCTGCTCGGCAGGGATATGGTTCTTTCCCAACTCGCCAGATTCGAGTTCCTAGTGAATTGGAGGAAGTCCCATCTGGTTCCATCCCAGGTTCGGAACTGGCTGGGTCTTGTTGGGATTCTTGGACTGTTTCCTTGTCTCTCCTTCCAGAGGCATTGCTGCGGCTGCGGTTCCGCCGTCAGCTGTTTCTGAGAAGGTCCTGGTTCACTCGGTGGTTGCTCGAGCGGTTGTGCGGGAGTCTGAACTTCGCCGTGCTGGTTTACCCGACAGGTCAAGTTTGGCTTCGGCGTCTGTTTTGGTTCCTTCGGGGATGCCCCTTCTGCTTCTCTCGTGATTGTTGGGTTCATCCTCCGGGGGCCTTGTGTCAGTTACTGCGTTGCCGGCTTCCTCTTCGAGGTTTTCGGGGTTCGGTGCGTTGGCGCCTTCTCGAGCCTTCACTCGATGTGTTCACAAACTCGTTGTCTCTTGGTTGGGGCTTTTTGACCAGTGCTCATCAGGCCAGCCAGGAACAGTGGGGTTTGTCCTTCCGTCGGGCTCACAGCACGGTTCGGGAGTTCGCGGCAGTCTGGTTCGCTCTTCTGAGGGCTTAGGTTGTTCGAGGATCGACCATCCGACTCCATTCGGAGTGTTCACCGGTGGTTCATGGCTGGATCCATGGGGGTTCTCTTTGGTGCTTGCCTCTTAGGGGTTCGTCTGCTGAATTCTCCTTGGCTCTCTGTGCGGTTCATATCTGGGGAGTGTCCAATGTCCTGGCGGATGGCCTGTCTCGCTTCATTTCCCTGTTCACGGAATGGACGGTCGATGATGACTCGTTTCGTTGGATCTGCCAGACGTACGGACTTCCGGATGTAGACCTCTTTGCGTCGGCATGGTCTCGGCATCTCCCAGTTTATGTGACGCCCTTCCGCAACTGCTAGGCATTCATGGTAGATGCCTTTCGGCAGGGCTGGTTGAGGTAGGGTTACCTGTACCTCTTTTTCCCGGTCAAGCTGTTGCTTCGGGTCCTGGCTCGGTTGGAGACCTTCCCAGGGAGAGTAGTTCTAGTGGCCCCCTTGGTGGCCGGCCCAGCCTTGGTTTCTGGCGCTGTTTGCTCGGTGTCTGAACCCGGGGCATTTCCTGTGGCTCCGCCTTTTTCAGCAGGTCGGAATGGTCCGATATGGGGCTGGTTCAACCTTCTCCTCTGCTCTTCACATCTGGTCGTTTTGACGCGGGTGTATCACCATTTCTATGATGATCAGGTGACTTCGTGGATGGTGTCCCACCTGAGAGCTTCGTCTCGGCGCCAGTATGAAGTTTCCTGGCGTTCTTTTCACCATTTTCTTGCTCTTCGTAAGTTGTCTTCTCTTTCGGATCGGGTTGTCTTGTCCTTTCTTGGCTTTTTCAGGACCGTCATCTTATGCCTAATACTGTTGCCTCGTATCGTGCGGTGCTGGCGGAGCCGCTCCAGCTTGCGTTCGGGGTGGACGTCACATCCGCCCCGTTCCGTAAGCTTTCTCTTGCTATGTTTCACCTTTGGCCTGCTCATGCACAGTCTGAGCCATCCTGGTCTTTGGACAGGGTGCTCTCTTATCTTTCCTCTAATCGTTTTGTGGTGGCCCCTTTGGTCCAAGATTGTTTTTCCAAGGCCCTGTTTTTGTTGGCATTGGCCTCTGGGGGTTGGGTAGGGAAGCTTCATGCTCTCCTCTGGCACAGGGGTTTCTGCTCCTTTGGTCCTGGGGTAGGTTTGTACGTTTGCAGCCTTTTCTGTCTTTTCTGGTGAAAAACGAGATGGCTGCTTTCCAGAGGGATCCTTGGGTCATTGATGCTTGGTTGGTTTGGCCGGGGGTGCATCATGTGTTGTGTCCGGTTGCGGCTCTTCGCCGTTACCTGCGCGCATCGGCTGGGGTAGCTGGCGATACACTTTGGGTTGATCTGGTTTCCCTCGTTCCCTGCTCCAGGGCTCGGGGTCTTTCAGGTCGTCCACAGGGTTATTAAGTCTAGCCAGCCTGCGGTCTATCCTCGCGCCCATGATGTTCGAAAGTTTGCAGCTTTGGCTGCCGTGTTCGGTAACATGTCCTGGGTCATATTCGGGCACGTGGATTTTGGAGATTGAACAGAGTCCTGGCCGCTCATTACTTGGTGAATGTGCTTGCTCCTGGGCGTTCTTGTGTTGCTTTGGGTCGCAGGTTGCAGCCACTTGTCTCGACTTCGCGTTGAGGAGTTTGTATCGGCTGCCTCCCAGGTAAGTTCCTATATTCCTTCTCTTTGGGCTCTTTTGGAGCCCTCTATGGCTCCAGGGAGCCATAGAGGCTCCCCACAGAAAACCAGCATTGAATGTAGTGAAATGCCATTTTCTGGGTGAGCTCCAGAGGCTCCCTGGCAACCTTCCCTCCCACCGGTCGGCAGTTTTTTTCGCGTTGGTTGAAGCTTGGCTTCCGAGCTGATGCTAGGCAGCCGGCACAGTGAGGTCCAGGCCCCCCTCCCTCCCTCTTGGGGAGAGAAAGCTGCGCAGATTAGCGGCGTGGCAGTAAAGTGTGATGTTTGCTTGGGATTGTAGGGAGTTTCTACCTCTCTGTTCATTTTTTGTTATAGTTTCTTACCACGTGGGGTTTGTTTTGTTATGCCTACCTTTCTGGGTGCCTAACCCTGGTCGATGGCAGATAAGGAAAACCCTCCAGCCACAAGGGGGTTTTCCAGGGCCATGCTCCTTGAAACCTCTCTGAAGGGGCCAGGTTCTGGTGCTGGTCCCTGGTAGGTCTGAATTCCATAGCTAATGTCCCAGTCTAATATAACATAGATTAGCCCGATAAGCTCCAGGGAGCCTCCAGGACTCACCCAGAAATTGGCGTTTCATTACATTTAACTCGGGTGTTTTATAATATATGATGCTTGTTTGTGTCCTTTACAATATCTATACAGTAGAACGTTCCTAATGTTCCATGGAACTGTGATACATGTGTCAGTAATGTGTTCACAATAAATGTTTATTGTCGCAATATTACTTGTTATAAATTCACTAAAATTACAATACGTACAGTTTCACACACTATTTACACAGTAACACACTGTATTACACACTCAGTACTTTGGAATTGATTAATAATCAATGAAATAGTCCATTGTACACAGTGCGACTTCGCTCTCGTTGCACCACGTTCAGATATATTTTCGCTTACTGTCTCTTCGTTCTGTGTGCTTGCAAATAACGCACTCACGTATACCCATGTCTTTAGTACTTGTAGGTGGTATGTAACCAAGCTTGTAAAGCATAAGGTAGTATTGAAAAGATTATAGGAAAAGATGAATTTGTAAGGTAGTCTTGAAAAGATCGCTTTGTAAGGTCCCACACAGGAAGAGATTCAGAGAGTGTCTGTCAATCTAAAAGAGATTCAGGCATTCTGGAAGAGATTCAGCCAGCCTCAAAGAGTGTCAGTCAATCTGGAAGAGATTCAGCTTTTCTTGAAAATATCTATGGAAAACACCATTATGGAAGCCGCTAACACTGTTCATCTATGCTACTTGTATCAGATGCATCATCACTGAATGCAGAAAATGATTCATCTATGTTTCGTCTATATAAATTGGAGATGGCATAGGTAGGCACGGGTGGCGCTCAGAGCTACAACTAGATATGCTCACTGTATCGTCCTCATAGGTACTGTATCGCCTGCATCCGACCTGTGTGTTAGGTCCTTATTGCGCCTAGCTTCACCAATATTGTGACCCTTATGTTCTTCAAACAATAAGGTTTGAATTTCACCGACAGTGCGCGATCTTTCAACACTGCACCGGACGGGTGTTTGAGAGCCAGAGGTGCGTGCGCCACCCATGGTTGCTCACTCAGTACTAACCCAGCCAGCAGCCCTAAGGCATTCTGGGAATTTTTTCCTAGATGGCTTCCTTTCACTGGAGGTCCTAAGAATCCATTTCGTACACATTTTGAATGGGTACGAAAAAATCAAAAAGAGTTTTCTTGGTAGGCGCAGTGTCCCACCGACTGGGTTTTCATGGTTGGCACAGTCCAGTGGTTAATCATCATGCTCAATGCTAAAACACATAACATTTCCTCATTTGTCGTGTCTTTCCATCGTATCATTTGAGAGGCAGGTAAAATACCGAGATGATTCATGAATTCCTTATCAAAATATGCCATAAATAGTCAGTTTCAGCCATATCATCACCAGTATAGGGGAAATAACGGTGTCACACCAACATCGGTACCATCAAATGTTGGAATTTGTGGGACAAGTCTCTCAATCCTCCCACACATGTACACCTGTAGGTTTGGTTTTGGCGCCAACACCAGGGCGCCCAACACCGACCAACACTGTGGTGCCCAGTGATTTCTCAGCTGGCGCCTGACAGCTGGGTGGACATCGCTTCGGATTCGTAGTTCTGAGGTTCTGGGTTCGATCCTCGGTGGAGGTGGAGACAAATGGACAAAATGTTTCTTTCACCCTGCTGCCCCTGTTTACCTAGCAGTAAATAGGTACCCGAGAGTTAGACAGCTGCTACAGACTGCTTCCTGGGGATGTTTAACAAAAAGGAGGCCTGGTCGAGGACCGGGCCATGGGGATGCTAAGCCTCGAAATCATCTGAAGATAACCTCAAGATAACACCACCACGAGCACCAAAAATACAGCTCCGTCAGCTTGTGCTAGAGCTGCGTATAGGTATGCCAGGAGATGAGAGTGTTCAGCGTAGTGTAGGCCTACCATGAACACCAGATGTTGAGGGTACACTGTCGTCATTGTTCTTTGGCCATGAGACACGCTGCCGCTTGCATCGGTGTGTTGCTGGGGCAGCAAAATCCAACCTAGTAACACCATCGCTGCTCGTACTTGGTTCGTCAACACTGCTTGTATCGGAGCCTATGTCACTGAAGCCCGAGAATGATTCATCACATGTACTATTGCTGTATAAACTCGCATCAGATGACACACATAGTGGTGGTGACTCTTCCGGTGTTCACCCAGGGCTGTGAGGCAGGCCGGATGAGATGCGTGTACTGTACACCCTCGCGACCTCTTCCACCTCATTTTCCCCCTCACTCGTG
The DNA here is from genome assembly GCA_020271785.1 of Procambarus virginalis. NCBI lineage: Eukaryota > Metazoa > Arthropoda > Malacostraca > Decapoda > Cambaridae > Procambarus > Procambarus virginalis. Next base: position 12,962 of record WNGS01043841.1, read on the forward strand.
TCAGACCTCTGTGTTAGGTCTTTCTCTGGATCGTACTCTAATCATCATCCATCGCTCCATCATCAAACACTATGTCGCTTTTTTTGTCCTCAGAGAATCATTTTCCTTAACCGCGGCTGACCGTGGACCGGGAGCTCGTAGATGATGAATCAGACCCGTTTTTGCCCGAAACACTTTGCATAATAGTGGCTTTAGGCATTGTATGTACTAGCTCTATCTATAAATCCACCAATCTTTGTAAAATCTCTTGTATGTATGTACCTTACCTAAATAAACATTTATTTATTTTATTTAGACATGGTTGCTTTCTTGAAATTGAGGCTCCCCACGGCCCTGGAATTTTTTTTCACAATGGCGGTCGATTACTGGAGCCCTCAGGCATCCATTTCGTACCCATGTCACCGCACGCCAGTTTTGAATGATACGTTATACCTATAAGATCCCTGAGGCACATTGCACATCACCCATTGAGAGCCTCAAGGTGCATTGCGCAGTACTGTGGATGAATAGGGATACAGCTCAGAGGTTAGTTGGGAGGCAGCTGCCTCCTCACCCCTTAATTGCAAATGGGTGTCAGTTAGTTTAAAATGAGTATTAACACCAATTTAACCACAGTAATGCACCGAGTTTATTGTAACATTCCTCCCTGTGCGCATAGAATCAAGTGTCCACAAAAAATATTTTGATCTTTGTAAAATGATAAATTCCATTCTCTGAACACGTATATGTAAAAAACTAAAAAATTTCACTTTGGCTGTGGGGACGTGGAGAAGGGGGCATCACAGGCTGGTCGCCCTTGCATGAAGCTCCCAGAGGCAGTCACGTGCGCCATTCAAGCACTGTGAGTTGCCACAAATATATTTTCAATAATTTGTTCTATGTATTTCCAATGCAATTTTATTTGTTTATCGTATATGATGCATATTTGTGCCCTTTACAATATGTATACAGTAGAACGTTCATCATGTTCCATGGAACTGTGATACATGTATCAGTAATGTGTCCACAATAAATGTTTATTGTTGCAATATTACTTGTTAAAAATTCATTAAAATTACAATATGTACATTTTCACACAATACACAGTAACACATTGTATTAAATACTCAGTACTTCGGAAGTGAGTGATAATCATCGAATCTGTCGCTGTGTATCATGGACAGGTACATCATTTTGCACCAGGTACAGATAAATTTTTGCTTTCTGTTTCTTCATTCTGTGTGCTTGCAAATAACGCACTCACGTACAGCCTTGGCTTTAGTACCTGTAGTTCATATGTAGCCAAGATTGTGCAGCATAAGGTAGTCTTGAAAAGATTTTAAGAAAAGATAAATTTGTAAGGTAGTTTTCAAAAAAATTAGCTTTGTAAGGTCCCTCACTGGAAGAGATTCAGTCATTCTGGAAGAGATTCAGTTAATCTTGAAAATACTTATGGAAAACACCACCATGGAAGCCGCTAACACTGTTCATCTATGCTACTTGTATCAGATGCATCATCACTAAACCCAGAAAAAGATTCATCTAAGTATCATCTATAAAAATTGGAGATGGCATGGGTGGCGCTCAGAGCTACTACCGGATACGCTCGCTATATCGTCCTCATCGGTGCTGTATCACTTGTATCCAACCTTTGTGTTAGATCCTTATTTCATCTAGCTTGGTCAATATCATGACCCTTACGTTCTTCAAACAATAAGGTCTGAATTTCACCGACAGAGAATGATCTTTCAACACCACGTCGGATACGTGTTTGGGAGCCAGAGGGGCATGCACCTCCCATGGTTACTCACTCAGTACTAACCCAGCCGGCAGCTCTAGGGCATTGTGGGAATTTTTTCCAAGTTGGCTGACTCTCACTATAGGTCCCAAGTGTCCATTTCGTACACAACCTTCTCTCGCACACGTTTTGAATGGGTACGAAATATTCAAAAGGTGTTTTCTCAGTTGGCGCAATTTCCCCCCGACCGAGTTTTCTTGATTGGCGCAGCACAGTGGTTAAGCTATTGAAGTATTTCCCTGCTAATAACCTTGCAGGAACATTTGAAAATATTCCCTGCAACAGCAGTTCCTGCAATGTTGTCTTAAACTGTACATGAATTCAGTCTGACACTGGGGATACTTATACTTATTCTTTACTGCTGTTTGTTTTATTATCTTGTAACTTGCTTGTGGGTGAATGTTGCAGGTTCTGCTGTATGATCTGTTCAGCTTGTATTGGAAAATATTTAGAGTAAAGGTGTAGTTTTATGTACAAAATTTGATGAGCTCTGCATTTCAGAGCAATTATGAAGACCAGGAGCTTGCAGCGCTGTCCCTGCGCCTTCATGGTGGGTCAATCACTACTACTCTTAGCACTGCCACTCATGTGGTGACACAGTGAGTATTTCTTAGTGAGTTTCTCTTGAGAAAAAATCTACTATACCAAATGTTATGTTCAACAATTGTTTGTTTGTATTCAACAAATCTAATTGTTAAAGGCCATAATTTCATGTGTGTGCCATATATATTCTGTTTAAAATTCAATGTTGAAGAAATTTCTTCTCTGTTGGGCTTTACCCTAGTTCAGATTGCCAGAAATAGTGTTACAGGTATTACAGTCATTGGGCCTGCGGGCCGCTCCAAGCAACAGCCTGGTGGACCAAGCTCTCACAAGTCGAGCCTGGCCTCGGGCCGGGCTTGGGGAGTAGAAGAAGAACTCCCAGAACCCCATCAACCAGGTATCAACCAGGAGGTCCTTAACCCTTAAACTGCGCAACGCGCTTGCAGGCTCACGTCTGGTTTGCGCTATGCGCCTCTGGGTATTTGTATTTTTCACGCTCCATTCAAAACTCCCACGGCTACATGGGGTTCACATCATCTTCCTCAGGGCTCTTGTAAACAGACGCCATCTTTAAAAAAAATCGTGGTCCACATTCCCGGGTGTGGGAGCCTCAGTAGTGTGTGAGCAACCAAAGTTGGCACTCGCAGCATGAGCGCACAGCACGAGCGCACAGCATGAGCACACAGCACTGCTGTTCAGCGTCTGACCACAGCATCGCCTAATAATGTCAAAATATATATATAACTTGTATTATTTAGCCATGATAGTGTTATAGAAGAGCCTGAGTGTGATAATGACTAGGTACAATGTTCAAATATCAGTGATTCAATGCTGTTCACGATGTTCATAGCGATAGCCACAGCACCACAGCATTATTTCGTCCATCTAGGAATCTTCAAATAATTCTTAGGTTCCGTTTCAAAATAAACGTGTGGTCAATTATTCATTTACAGGAATTAGTGACCAGGATTGTGATAATACAGATTGTGGTTATAATTAGCATTGTGTGTAGTATTGTGAAGGAGGAATTTTGGTGAGGGAGAGAGGGAGAGAATTGAGGTAGCCTCAGTGTGTGTGTGTGGCACCACTCTTGTTTTGCTCACCATACGAGCTTAGTGGTTCGCTATGGGCAACACATATGTACATGTGTATATACAGTGTGTGTATAGTGTAAGAACAGCAACAGGAGTATGCTGAGAAAAGCTATTTGGTGAGGGAGGTGACGTAGTAATCGTAGCGTCGTCTGCTGTCTGCTGTGTGATTTTTCATGCAGTGTATGGTGGCAACTGTACTGTTTGGACACAATACTGGCTTACTTGCATAGTTCTGGTAAATAAAACATGTAGATACGTATATATCTACAACCTATAGGTATATATATCTAATGATAGGTATATATAACATGTGTAATTAGTGTAATAAGAACAATAACAGAATGGTGGGGGAGCAATGTTGGCGAGTAAGATTGGAGTGAGGGAGACTGGCTGGGTGTGGCTGCTCTCACTCGGTGTTCTGAGTGTGTTGATGGTGAATGTAATAGTGTGTGACAGTGTATAGTGTGTAAATAGATTGTATATATACATAAATTAGCATGATACATAGTAAATATGTGCAGCATATGTGTACACAA
>WNGS01043842.1:0-7500 GCA_020271785.1 Procambarus virginalis
AAAAATTAATCAGCACTTGATTTGCAACATGTTACACAGGGCAGATAGGAAGGCACTGAGAGGAGTTTTGCGAAAATTCCCGAAATTATTTGCGACAGAGGATGACCAGATTGGTCTCCTTGATAAGATTGAGCACACATTCCAATGGTGATCATTTGCCTGTGTACACGAGACAGTGGAGGTTGCCGGAACAGGCAAAGAACGTTATCAGGGAGGAGTGCCAGAAAATGTGAGGCAGGGCGTGATAGAGCCTAGTACGTCACCGTGCTCTCTCCTGTTGTGCTAGTTCGGAAACCGGACGGTAGTTATCGTTTCTGTGTTGACTACCGGAAGGTGAACGAAATAACTAAGGGTGATGGTATCCGTGCCCCGAATACAGGAGATAATAGATCAATTTGGTGCTGCTAAGTATTTCTCAACTCTTGACGCGAAATCGGCGTATTGGGCGATTCCGGTGGCAGAACAGGATAGGGATAAAACAGCATTCTCGGATGGTAGGCACACTTATCAATCCGTAGGATGCCGTTGGGTTAAAGACAGCGCCTTCGTCATTTCAGAGGGCCATAAACTACATCCTCAGTCCGGTCCTGGGTAGGCATTCTTTAGCGTACCTGGATGATGTTGTGATATATTCCAGGACGTTTGAGGAACACCTACGGGACTTGACTGAGACTTTGACGTTGTTAGATCAGGCAGGGTTCAAGCTGAACGTTCAGAAAAGCACCCTGGCGGCTCAGAAATTCAAATTTCTGGGGTTCCAGGTGTGCCCAGACGGTATCCGACCTGACCCAGATTCTTGCCGCGCCATTGCTGACATGCCTACTCCAAGGACAGCAAAGGACGTGCGTAGGTTTTTGGGGGCGGCCGGATTTTCGTCGTCATATTGAAGGTTTCGCTGGCATTTCAGCACCCCTGACTGATCTGACAAAGAAAAATGCGAAGTTGTGTGGAAATCTGAACATGACGAGGCCTATCGCAAACTGAAAGACCAACTAATCACGACACCGGTATTGGCGATCCTGATTTTGAGAAAGAGTGGGAGGTGCACACTGACGCCAGCGGTATAGCTATTGGCGGGTGCTTAATTCAGCGAGATGCGGATAATTTACCCCATCCAGTAGCCTATTTAGTAGAAAGGTCAAAGGACTGAAGTTCCTTCGACCTAGTTCAGCGGCACTTAATAATTTACACAGACCATAGAGCGTTAACACACATATTTAAGAAGCGAACAAAATGCCCACGAATGTCACGCTGGTCTCACGAACTTTCTGCCCACTCATTCCAGATTTTGTACAAGCCTGGTCCAGCACATGTTGTTCCAGATACGCTAAGTCGAAACATAGCGGCTGTTCAAGTTAATGAAAATATTGAAACCATTCCATCAGATAAAATGAGAGAATACCAGATGAACGAGCCTAGATGGAAAGAAATTATTGAGTATTTAGAAGGAGGGAAATATCCGAAAAAGAAAAAGAATTTACCTATTCATGATTTTGAAATGAAACAGGGCGTCCTGTATTATGTTAATAGCCAGAATGATAGGGCAGTATTTCAATTAGTTATCCGGACGCGTTGCGGTCATCAGCGTTAAAGCTTGCGCATGCTTCGAAAATTGCAGGGCATCCGGGGGTCTTTAAAACCCCTTAAAGGCAAAGTCTCTATTTTATTTCCCAGGATTACTTTCTGAAGTAATCAATTTCGTGAAGTCGTGCAATCGTTGCCAGAGGAGAAAGGTACCTTAAGGTACAAGCCCCACTTCAGGAATTTCTGAAATTCGTGAACCTTTAGATCGTGTGGGGCAGATTGATTGATTTACATCAGTCATTCAGGGAATAGATACGTGTTGGTGCTAGTTGACCATTTGTCTAGGTACACTACACTAGTTGCATTACCTCAGAAGGATTCTCGTACGGTTGCAGATGCGTTCTTGCGTAGGTTCGTTACTGTATTCGGACCTCCTAAAGTTTTAGTCTCTGACCGGGGTCAAGAATTCAATGGGAATATATTAGAGAAGTTTGTAAGATTTTAGAGACAACTTCGGCTTTTACAACAGCCTACCACCCACAAGCAAACGGAATGACGGAACGGACTAATCGTTCAGTCAAGGATATGCTTGCAATCCTTGCTGAACATGACGCAAACACCTGGGATGAACACCTACCCTATGTTCAGTTAGCCTTGAATACTGCCATCCACCAATCAATTAACACACAACCACTTCATTTGTTTACTGGTAATTCATGCAATTCCCCTCAGGTCTGCTTAACAGACATAATGTTGCATACGGGGAGGACTATCCTTCAGAGGTCCTTGGAAAAATGAGAAATGCATGGAATATTGCAGCTGAAGCGTCCAAGAAGGCACGGAACCGGTATGCTCATTTTTATGACAAGAAAGTGCGCCTCTTGAGTTGAAGGAAGGAAGCCTCGTATTGAGAGTGAATGAGGCTGCGCCCGCCAATCAGAGCAGGAAACTAGCTCCGAGGTGGCGAGGGCCATATAGAGTAGTTAAAAGGGCGGGGCCGGTGAATCTTGTTATAAAAGGAGTATTCGAGGACCAGGTGGAAAGGACAATTCATGTAAATAAATTGAAACAATATCATGCTAGAGAGGAATTAGAACTGCCTTCAGCGGGTCTAGTTCCTGACTCAGCAGTGCTGACTCATGGCTTCACCGACGAGTCAGGGGATGAGGATGACCCTCTGTCATCGCTCATCAGTAGTCAGGTGCAGTCTCGCCACCCGGTGACGAGATCTCGCGCTGTACAGTAAAGTAACTTCCTTGGTTAGTATAATTTAGTATTCATTAGATTTTCCTGTAAGGCAATGAGGTGCACTATCTCTATACTTAACTCGGGTAGCAACTTTTACCGTGCTCTGGGGTTCCACCTCCACCAAACCCAGAGTATATCTATGCTTCCGCTGTGTTGTGTCTGTCTGTTCCCAGGTCTGATTGGTACACCGACCCAGTTGTTCCAGCCACACGTGAACCTTGTCTGTAAAGACCGAGGGGGGAGGCACGTTACACAAAGCCCTCCCCCACCAGACCCAGTAACCCATACATCAGTTACTTGGGGATGAGTGACTATCCAAGAGTCACCCGGCCGACGCCTCACGTCACTATACGAGGTTGTCAGGGCCAGCAAGCTGTCCACATTGCAGTCACCGGAGGTGCCATACAACGCCAGGGTAGCTGTCTCAAGATCACCACTACCCACCTGCTGCGTCATCAAGACTGCAGTCATTCCAGCAGTGTTGGAGGAGAGGTCAAGAAACTGGAAAGCAAGTAGCAGTACTCAAGAGTTTCGCCGGAAGATTAACGATTACGTCATCTGAAGCAACAGGAACGCGGAACTAAGGCGGTCACAGGTGGAAGGTACGGTTTCCCTGCAGAGTTCCGGGACTCGCCAGTAGAAGGTCGCAAAATTGCCTCCTTTGGCCTTAAGTCGGTGGTACGAGGGTATACACAGTTGGTGTTTACGGCCTAGTAACCTGGTGATATCAAGAAATGCCTGAGATGTCGTGAGCAATGATGGAAGACGAGATTCACCTGTTCTGCAAACAAGCAAGCCCGCCTCTACGACCCTCTGACACCCCTCCTGTTACGAGACACCGTTGGTACATCCAGTCCTGCTCTGCTGTGGTCATCTGCGACGTCAAGTTAACATCAAGACTGCCGTGTGAACTGTGATTGATATGAAGGCGTGTGAACTGTCGGGAGCAAGATCAATGGCCAAAGTAACAGTATTCTACAGCTGTCACTTGGCACTCAGCTCTACTACACTCTGTCGTCAGTAAAAAGTACCGGGAGTACAAGAGGACCAGGTATTGATGTCTACACATGGGAAGAAGCAAGATCGACATCGTCAGCGACTACATTCAGCGTCCATCAGCATCGATTTTTTTTCTCGATTACTCGATATGAACAATTAGTACAAACAAACAAAGTTGGCTCTGAACATCTGTGTAAAGAATATCTGGACACTTTTGTTTAAATGATGAAAAACAGATTTAAAATCATAATACTTTATAAATGTTGAAAAACAGATTTAAAAGGATTATTCTGGTATAATGATATATGAAGATTTTACTCTATAATTTGGCCAGTAAATAAAATCGATGCCCCTGTGTAATTGTCTGAGCCCAGAACAAACGGTTATGGAAAATTATGTTGTGTTTTTCAGAATGTTTGAACACAGAAGAGGCGGACCAATATAAACATTGACACTTCTAGTGAGTGCTAACACTTAGCTGTACAGTCAGCTGAAACCTGTGATATAGTTATAGGATTTTTTTTATATTTTTAGATACACGTAATAAAAATTAGGTGTGTTCCTTAGCATGTCAAGGTTGACATTGGTTGGGGAGTGGATAGTACACGGATGTGAACTTGATAGTTCAGTAGTACGCTCCCAGATGACTGAAAGTTCAGTCTGAAGATATAACTTAGGTTTTATGTTTGAGCACAAGGTGGTCGGCATTAGTCGTCGAGATTAGTGTGGTTTCCAGAGCGACTGGGAGAGGTCACCCATCTCACCTCTTCCCTAAGGCAGCGAACATCTAGCTGGTCGCACAAGGTAGAGTTGCTTTACGAGTAATTGTAGGGAATAGTCGATTCATTGCCAGTCAGGGAGTGTTCAAGTCAGAGATTACCATTTCTTAGATTTTGTTAAAGTGTTGAATAAATTAATTAGTTATTAATTTTGCATTGTCATTATTTCCATGTGTATGTTATATTTATATGAATTGATCCTTGTCACGTGGTCCCCACGAGGCCGAGTTGAACTGGGCGCCGATTCTAACATCGAATCGAATCCATCATGCCCATCGATTTTAATTAACTACACACATAATATCCAAAGTTATTTGTTACTAGTGGGGATTCAAGCCCCAAGGTTGATTGTTTAGCGTGGTCGATCCACACCTCGATCATTGCTCATTTGGTTACTGGTCTGGTGGTGGCGGCGGAAAAGAGATCCTAGAGCTTTGCTAAAAGCCTATGTCACATCATACGGGTTGTAGAATCTCAAGTCGGTAAATCGTCTTGAGACCACTTGGCGTGGAGTCGGCTCGAGTAAAAGTCTTGGGGTCCCTTGGTAAAGAACTAAAGTAAAGAATACGGGTACAGAGAGTAAAGGGGAGAAAGTAGACAGAAGACCCCCTCCCGTGTTACATGGCAACACGGTATCAAAATCTGAAATAAAAGCGTTGCAGGGACGCAGAGATGATTACCCAGCTGGCGACCAGAATAAAAGAACTCACATAACATTTCTACATAATCCGGCCCAACATAAGTTCAGAACATGGTGCTCCTGCCTCTCACAATTGATAACCCACTATGGCATTGCACTAGATGCCATTGAGGACAATCTAAATGCACATGTAAAGTACACAGATGTCTCAGAAGCTCTCGTCTAATGTGACCATAGTGTTATTGCATACAAAATGTGCTCAAAAGTAATTACTGACAAAGTAGGAAGATGGAGCTTTAATTTCCTAACGAAAAGAACACAGTAACATTCATTAGTATTCAGTGATGTGTGGCAACATAAATATGGTGTATTTTTTTACACATAAAATATTCTGTGTTATACAAACTAAGTAATGTATACTCTGTGGCAAAATAAATGTGGTTCTTACCAAAATGATCTCTGCTGCTGATTTTTGCTCCTGCTTGTACGAGGACCTTGACCGCATCATTGTGTCCAGTCTGGGATAACAAGAGAAGTGCCGTTCCCCCTGTAAACAAATATCAATATTTCTATTATTTTTAAACTATCTCGACTCCTAACTTTTATGGAAACTGTTCAAATAATCTTCTCTACATCATGCTCAAAAGTTTCACATATTTCTAAAAGGGTGTTAACGAAGTTTAGCAAATAAGATAAGCAATGTAGATATTTTTTTTGTTTGCAGATATATTCAAGAGTTCTTACATTCTTGTACCATTTCAGGTAAGTTCTTAATCCTATGGTCCCTGGAATACGACCCCACGAAGAATCGCTTTTACAACCAAGTACCCATTTTACTGTTGAGTTAAACACAGGCTACAATTAAGGATTTGCGCCCAGTAAATCCTCCCTGGCCAGGATACGAACACAGGACAAAGCGCTCGCGGAACGACAGGCGAGTGTATTACAACTACACCAAGGAGACTGCTCACCACCATTTGATATCTTACCATACACAGCTTGAGGGGAAAAGGTACTGTGGTACTGTAGTAAAATGATTAAGGATAATAATAAGGATATCCGGTACACAGCAAAGTCTGAACAATACACATTTAGAGACAATACCCAACAGGGTTGTAGGAATGACAAGTCCTGAAAATGGTGCAACATGCATTTGAGCAACGTTTAATCCCAAAAAGATAAAAATCTATATAAATAAAAATGAAAGTGATCGTTTTGTTCAGAATCGCTAATCTCCGAAATTTCTTCACCAATTGCTTTGAAAATTTCATGCAACATTTCATACGCATCCGAGTGTGTTTTTATATACATACTATATAGATGTCACATCTGTGATGGGAAAAAACATGTTTTTTTTTAACTGTGCATTTCATGCGTTTTTGAAGTGATGGAAATCTTGTAAACATCTTTACCAATTGCTTTGGAATTTTGACACAAACTTGCTTTCTTATAGGCACGTGTTTTTATATACCTGCTATGAACATGCCTCACTTGTGACAAGAAAAAACATGTTTTTTTGAAAAACAGCGCCATCTGTTGGGCATAAGAGCAACGCATGCTATAATCTCATGAAAGTTTTTCACCGATTGCTTTGAAATTTTGACACAACTTCCTTGTAAATTATTCGAATATGTGCATATATTTATATACCTACTAAATAGATGCCACACCTGTAATAGGTAATTTTTTTTTAAACAGCACAAGTAATAGCACACATGCAATAATAAATATATTACGATTCCATTTCAATGTTTCTGTTTGCATTCATAAATTAAATTTTCATAGATTTTAATTTATTTTCATTTTGATTTAATTATTTTGGGTGACATTGCATTGGAATATAGCTTTGTTGTTTACCATACCATTCATTTTGTAAGTATAAGAATAGATGCTTCACCTGTGACAGGTAAAAACATTTTTTATAATAAACAACAAAATCTGTTGTGTGTAAGAGGAATACACACTTTACTAAATATGTAACGATTCCATTTCAATGTTTCCGATTACATTGATAAATTGAATTTTCATAGATTTCGAAATATTTTCATTTTGATTTAATTATTTTGTGTGACATTGCATTGGAATATAGCTGTGTTGTTTACCATACTATTCCTTTCATGAGCATAACTATAGATGCTACACCTGTGAAAGGTACAAACATGCTTTTTTTGGAAAACAGCATCATCTGTTGTACGTATGAGCAACTCACACTACACATAATATGTTATGAGTTCATTTCAATATTTTGGACTTCAATGATAAATTAAATTTTCAAAGATTTTGATTTAATTATTTTGTGTGACATTGTGT
>WNGS01043842.1:12500-21283 GCA_020271785.1 Procambarus virginalis
TTTACAACTCGGTAAGTGTTTACTGAACGTGGGAATCTCTTCATATGTGATTTTTTAGTTTAGTTTAAAGTTTTCCATCTTAAATTAAATACTACTATCATCATCCATTGTCAGCCAATTACTATTCGTATCATCAAAGTCCTTTCAGTCATCAAACAAGCAGAGGTGCTGCATAAACCACTAAAGATCTGACGTATGCAAGGTACATCATTTTTGACAATTCTGACACCGACCCACCTTAGCGATTTGACTGTGCGCAACACTAGCTTAGCACTCTTATTAATTTTATTCATTCACTGTTAACTTAGCATAGTGTAAGATTTATTTTCACTTTTCATATCGCGTGTGTAGATTTAGTTTTAACAAAAAGTGAAACACGAGAGCATGAACTAATAGGGTTGAGATAGGAGGAAAGGCTTTGTGGACGGCTAGTCATAACTTAACATAACAGATATGATTTCACAGAGTTTTAACCTTTTGCAAGTTTTTCAGTGTGTTCTCTTCACTTGTGCTAAGTGAGTCAGACAAAATGGGTCATTTCATTATTAGCCAAGGCAATACGCTATTAGCTAGTTAGTCAAAACATATAACACGCATTATTTCACAGGAATTTTTTCTAGCAAATATGGTTCCTTTAAGCAGTTCAACACATCAAACATCAGCAGTCCGCGAAATTCTCTTTAGTCAATAATCATCCTTTACAGTATTTCTTGACTAAAATAGCACTCCAAACATAAGTGGTAATTTTTATTCACACTGTCACACTTAGTCAATAATTTGTTTTGCAGAGTGACAAGTTATGCTTAGTGACGAGATTTCACGGTGAGCATAGTTTTAAGAGAGTTCACACTGTATTAATTATGGTCACGGATATGTTATATTATGTTTATGAAGATCATTACTTCTTATTTTCTTATTTTTACCCATTTCACAGCATCCTGCTTTTCAGCCTTCACATATTCTTTTCAAATTAACTTGGCTTACTGTTTTTCCAGTAGATTTGTTTCACATTACATATATTAATCAACTTTCAAATTCAGTTCAGTTTCTTTTCAATATCACAGCTTCGTTGTTCCCCTGTCAGTATCCACTTCATCACCTCAATTATCAATGTCATTAATACTACTATCATCAACCACGTATTGGATGTCTCAGAAATTCAGTTAACAACTTAGTAAGTGTTTAATGAACGTGAGAATCACTTCATGTGCACTCATTTTAGTTTAGTTTAAAGGTTTCCGTCTTGAATTAATACTACTATCACCAACTATGTATTGGATAGCTCAGGCATTCAGTTAACAACACAGTAAGTGAAAATCATTTCATGTGAGCTCATTTTTAGTTTGGATAAGGTTTTTCCATCGTAAAATACTATTATCATCATCAACCAGGTATTGGACGGCTATACCATTCAGTTTACAACTCAGTAACTGTTTACTGAACATAGATATCCCTCCGTGTGACCTCATTTTTTAGTTTAAAGTATCTCCATCGTAAAAAAAATAAAATATTACTATCACAAACCTTGTATTGTCAGGCTCCAGCATTCAGTTTACAACTCAGTAAGTGTTTACTGAATGCAAAATTGCTACATGTGCGGTCATTTAGTTTAAAGTTTCCCAGTTTTAAAATATTACTATCACCATCCATGTATTGGATGGCTCAACCATTCAGTTTACAACTCAGTAACTGCTTACTGAACATAGATATCCCTCCATGTGTCCTCATTTTTAGTTTAAAGATTCTCCATCGTAAAATAAAAAAAATATATATATTACTATCACTAACCTTGTATTGGCTAGCTCCGACATTCAGTTTACAACTCAGTAAGTGTTTACTGAATGCAAAATCGCTACATGTGTGGTCATTTAGTTTAAAGTTTCCCAATCTTAAAATATTACTATCATCATCAACCATACAGTGGCTGGCTTAGTCTTTCAGTTTACAACTCAGTGAGTGTTTACTGAACGTGGAAATTGTCACATGTGTGGGCATTTAGTTTAGTTTTAAGTTTCACAATCTTAAATTAAATACTATCATCAACCCCGTATTGGACTCTCAGGCATTCAGTTAACCACTCGGTAAGTGTTTACTGAACGTCAAAATCATTTCCTGTGTGCCCATTTTTTACTTGAACCCGTCTCCACTCCAAACCGGACCTGCGGTTCGAGTCGGGACCCTAGGTCCTGACTGGTTTGGAGTGATGAAGTGGATACTGACAGGGGAACAACGAAGCTGTGATATTGAAAAGAAACTGAACTGAATTTGAAAGTTGATTAATATATGTAATGTGAAACAAATCTACTGGAAAAACAGTAAGCCAAGTTGATTTGAAAAGAATATGTGAAGGCTGAAAAGCAGGATGCTGTGAAATGGGTAAAAATAAGAAAATAAGAAGTAATGATCTTCATAAACATAATATAATATATCCGTGATCGTAATTAATACAGTGTGAACTCTCTTAAAACTATGCTCACCGTGAAATCTCGTCACTAAGAATAACTTGTCACTCTGCGAAACAAATTATTGACTAAGTGTGACAGTGTGAATAAAAAAGACCACTTATGTTTGGAGTGCTATTTTAGTCAAGAAATACTGTAAAGGATGATTATTGACTAAAGAGAGTTTTGCGGACTGCTGATGTTTGATGTGTTGAACTGCTTAAAGGAACCATATTTGCTAGAAAAAATTCCTGTGAAATAATGCGTGTTATATGTTTCAGCTAACTAGCTAATAGCATATTGCCTTGGCTAATAATGAAATGACCCATTTTGTCTGACTCACTTAGTACAAGTGAAGAGAAAATACTGAAAAACTTGCAAAAGGTTAAAACTCTGTGAAATCTTATCTGTTATGTTAAGTTATGACTAGCCGTCCACAAAGCCTTTCCTCCTATCTCAACCCTATTAGTTCATGCTCTCGTGTTTCACATTTTGTTAAAACTAAATCTACACACGCGATATGAAAAGTGAAAAAAAAAATCTTACACTATGCTAAGTTAACAGTGAATGAATAAAATTAATAAGAGTGCTAGGCTAGTGTTGCGCACAGTCAAATCGCTAAGGTGGGTCGGTGTCAGAATTGTCAAAAATGATGTACCTTGCATACATGAGATCTTTAGTGGTTTTGCAGCACCTCTGCTTGTTTGATGACTGAAAGGACTTTGATGATACGAATAGTAATTGGCTGACAATGGATGATGATAGTAGTATTTAATTTAAGATGGAAAACTTTAAACTAAACTAAAAAAATCACATATGAAGAGATTCCCACGTTCAGTAAACACTTACCGAGTTGTAAACTGAATGTCTAAGACACCCAATTAATTGTTGATGATGATGATGATGATAGTAGTATTTAATTTAAGATGGGAAAACTTTAAACTAAACTAAATAATCACACATGAAGTGATTCCCACGTTCAGTAAACACTTACTGAGTTGTAAACTGAATGTCTAAGACACCCAATTAGTTGTTGATGATGATGATGATGATAGTAGTATTTAATTTAAGATGGGAAAACTTTAAACTAAACTAAATAATCGCACATGAAGTGATTCCCACGTTCAGTAAACACTTACTGAGTTGTAAACTGGATGTCTAAGACACCCAATACGTTGTTGATGATGATGATGATCGTAGTATTTAATTTAAGATTGAAAACTATGAACTAAACTAAATAATCACATATGAAGAGATTCCCACGTTCAGTAAACACTTACTGAGTTGTAAACTGAATGTCTAAGACACCCAATTAGTTGTTGATGTTGATGATGATGATAGTAGTATTTAATTTAAGATGGGCAACTTTAAACTAAACTAAAAAATCACATATGAAGTGATTCCCACGTTCAGTAAACACTTACTGAGTTGTAAACTGAATGTCTAAGACATCCAGTCAGTTGATGATGATGGTAGTATTTAATTTAAGATGGAAAACTTTAAACTACAATGAACTCACATGAAGAAATGTAGGTAGTGAACATGTCTCCTCAGCTCGGGGTTCACATATCAATATGATATTCGGACAGAAAGTTGCTCTTACTCTTAAAATGATATTTAGGCAATGAACGATGTTAACATGTTGGTCACGCTACATTAATGATATTTGGGCAAAGAACGATGACATCATGTTGGTCATGTTACGTTACAAAGTTATAAAGGTGAGTGTGATGGGGGTTCGAAAATTGACATTAGTCTTCCATCCTCTGGTGAGCTGTCAGTCTTAGTGAAATGAAAAAAAGGATACGTGAACAGCTGCAGCAGGAGAATGGAATTGATGTTACTTTTTCCCCAACTATTAAATGATCTGAATAGAGAGAGAGAGAGAGAGAGAGAGAGAGAGTAACCACTGACTGCTATGTGTATCCCATGCAGATGTGTTTAGAAAAAAAAAATTATGATTTGTTATAATAATAAGATTGAAGACCACCTTATGACTCTCGTTACTCTTAAAAAAATGCTATTTGAGCAAAGAATGATGTTACCATGTGGGTCACGTTATGATACAGCTTACACATATTAACAGAAATAATACTAAAGGCTTTGCACAGAACATCCGTTCTGGGAAGGGTAAAGTGATGCTTGATGGTTTGGGCTTGGAAGGGGGGGGGGGGGTGGGAGGGGGTTGGGGTTTGGTGAGGGTGGATGGGGTGAGGGTAAGGTCAACCCAGTACCTCGCCCGTCTCACTACGCCTCAAACCAGCACGAAGGTTAGACCCTAACGAGACGGAATGATGTTTCACTCATTCAGGAGACTTGAACATTCTGTGTTGGAATTTGTATGTGGGGAACATTGCTCACATAAGGGATAGAGAATGAACGGTGTGTGACGTTGTGTGTTACAAGGTCTGTAGTAACGGTGTAGGAAGAAGAGGTGATGGAGATTGAGAAAAACACGCTTACATTTCAATGATATTTATTGGGACAGCTGATGTTGATATCACAGTTAACAAAATTTGTAGGTAGTGATCACGACTCATGTGTCAATGAATGAGTGACACTGCGCGGTCCGCTGCTACGCCAGACGGTGCTAACCAGTCAGAATTGACAGATGCTGACGAGTCATGGTCAAGGGCTTCTGAGCTGTCGTCTGCATGATTGTAACTTGTTTAGCTAAAATGAATTGAGGGTTCAGTCCTTGACCCATATGACTGTCTTGTGTGAGATTGGATTGTTTAGCATCACGTCGATAGTTCTTAACACATTGTGCAACCCCACATATAATGTAGAGAGAGAGAGGGATTGATGGATGGATGGATGGAGGGTGGATGGATGGATGGATGGAGGGTGAATGGATGGATGGTACACCCCATTACCACCACTCCACCAGTGCGAGGGGACGGTAAGTGGAATAGTGAGGCCCCGCTGCTGGTAGCTACATCTCCCTTTCCTTAACGAAACCGCATTGGGTAGGAGGAAGTAATGGCAGTCATTGCCCATCCTCTGGGAAGAGGAGGAGATAAGATCGCAGTTACAAGGAAATACTTTCAGTTTAGCTCTGAGCAGTGGGGCAGTACACTCACACACCCTCTCTGTGGTCTTTGAAAACGCTTAAGGGTACGTGGGTAATGGTCTACATCTGTCCTGGACTGTCCCCTTCCATGCATTTGTTACATAAAACAGACCTTATCCGCCAACTGGTACATCTTAAGAGACTCTGCTCTCCCACCCTCCTCCTCCACACTTCCTGCCTTGTATGGCCAACTATGTCCCGACCTCCTGTAAGGGGGAACTAATGGACGTCATGGATCACCAACAGCTGCATTGGATGAGAAAAAGTTAAAAATAATGACTCCACCTGTTCCCTCCTTCTCTCATCTTAACTCCGGAAGATATGCCCACACATGGAAATACAGTTAGCTAGTGAAAGGTGGACAGTACACACACCCTTCTGAAGACATAGAAAAACGCTTAAGGTAATGGACCACTTCCGTCCTGCTGCTCTGTCACAGCCCTGTGCATTGTTACATAAAACAGACCTTCTCTGCCTACTGCTGCCGCATCTCATTCATATCTTAAGAGCCTCTCCTCTCTGTCTGTCTGTCTGTCTGTCTGTCTGTCTGTCTCTCTCTCTCTCTCTCTCTCTCTTTCTCTCCTGTGACTTCCTGTCATGTGCATAGCTCGAAGAAAGGCATAATGGATGTCAAAACCACAAATGACCCTAAACACTCTCCAGCCATGGGGGGGAAGGTCCCCTCACTCTCCCTCCTTCTCTCATCTTAACTCCCTGCTCCCTATCAGGTATGAGAGGGTCCCCCCTCCCTCCACAACATAACCTACATACCAAGCACATAGCTTCCATCCCCTACCCAACATGACACTCTCTCAAGTGATGCCAAGCTGAACGCCAGGCGTCAAAAACCACAAACCACAAAATGGTTCTAAACACTCTCACGCCAGAGGGGAAGCTCTCCTCACTCTCCCTCACCCTCCCTAACCCCTCCCTCCCCTACCCCAACAACATATGTTGACCTAGTGCACTTACCTCATACTCTAGCACATAGCATACATAGTCTTTCTTTAATCAAAACTATTATCTACACACAGGATTAGGTCTATGGAAAACAAACATACATATTCATTTACTCTTAACAACATATCCACATACCTCTTACTCTAGCACATACCACATAGCCCTACATACTCCCCTACCCCCCAAACAACATGACCCCCAATCTTCCCTGACCACATACCCAAACACCGGAAGCTCACACGCGTCCGACACGCTCCACACCTTCTAGAGCACTTACCTCATACTCTAGCACATAGCCCACATACTCTCCTACCCCCCGAAACAACATGACCCCAATCTTCCCTGACCGCATAACCCGAAACCGGACACTCACACGCGTCCGACACGCCCCAACTTCCGGGAAAATCCCCTTACAACACTATGTGGCTAGACATCTGCGCACCACATGACCAGCTGGCTCTAATGAACTCACCTGGCCAGATGGCGCGCGCGGTTCTAGTCGCAGGGGACCCACCTGCCAGATGGCGCGCGTCGCTCTAGTCGCAGGGGGGGTCCACCTGGCTGAGGCCGCGCGTCCCTCTAGTCGCATAATACACTACTGACATAGCCGGTCCACTGGCGAGATTGACAGAGTTTCGGCACCTGACGACTTGGGCACAGTTTGTCCAAGTGATTAGGGACAGATTCAAGGAAAAGGTGTCAGAAGATGAGGCTCATTTTTATCTGCAGTCATTTAAGAGGGATGACCGCAGCACTGTCAAGGATTTCGGGACACTATTAAAGAGCAGGGTTGACGACCTCACTACGGAACTGGGGTTAGATTCGAGTCAGGCAGAGCGATTAGCCAAACAATTGTTCTGCAAAACGTTACCTTCTGCTATGGGGCCGTTTTTATTTGCGGAGGGAGCGTTTGTGAGTTATAAAGACCTAGTCCAACAGGCCGCCACAGCCTTAGACAGGAAGACACGCACAGGGACATCGGGCGCTCAGTCGTCCCCATACATAGAGGCATTGAGTCAAGGCGAGGGGGACAAGCTGAGTAACTGTAGCGCGGGTTCATCAGGCGGGAAGCAGCCCTCAGCTGCAAGTTTGAGACACCCTGCGTGGGGTACCAACAGAGATCCGCAGAGGTGTTTCTCCTGCGGGAAGCGCGGGCATATACAGAGGGACTGTAAAGTCACTACTACAAAAGCATGAAAGCAGGCTCCTAGTGATGGTAGGCCTACTTTTGAGGTAAAAGTGGAAGGTGTAAGATTGACAGCTTTTGTTGATACAGGAAGCCAGGCAACTGTAATTAAGAAGTCAGCCTTCAGCAATTTTAAGTATGCACGTCTTAAACGTTGCACAAAGACATTAACAGCGGTCAATGGGGAAAAGATTGAGATCGTAGGTCAAGGTACAGTTAATTTTGAGACTGATGGGAAATTGCAGCCTCACACATGTACGATTGTAGAGAACCTTGATTTTCCTGGTCACATCTTAATGGGAACTGATTTTCTGTCGCGATTTGATTATTCCTTGTCTGCTCAAAAAGGGGCTAGGAACAGCAGGTTGCAGTTGGGACAGACTTCCTACCCAGTGGAGATGATCGACCACCCCCAGTTGTAGCTTCAATTAAGAGGAAGCAGAAATATAATGCGCACTATCCAAAATTAATTTTAAGTCTCTTCCAGACACAGTTAAGAGGTCATGCGCATTGCATGCATTAACAAACAGAGTGGCCCACCACATTCTGTTAAATTTATTAAAGTAGCCGTGGGACGTCACATACAACCAGGTACCACCTTCAGGTGGCTGGGAGATGTGATAGCTTATTAATTCCTCATCACTTCAATTGTAGTGCTCGATAAAGGTGCACTCATTCCAGTTGTCAATCTTCACATAAGACTTTTCGCTTCAGGGCAGGTGATAGGGTATCTCAGGGAACCATGGTGGAGGATACAGAAATCTTTCACATGAGTCAGCTGAGACGCCATCCGTCACTGCACAATGTAGTGCATAAACATGGTAGATAAAAAATACCATCCAAAGTGCAGTGCGAGACGAGAAATGTTGCACAGAATGTAGAAGTGGAAAAATTAATTTCAGCACTTGATTTGCAACATGTTACACAGGAGATAGGAAGGCACTGAGAGGAGTTTTGCGAAATTTCCGAAATTATTTGCGACAGAGGATGACCAGATTGGTCTCCTGATAGATCGAGCACACCATTCCAAACTGGTGATCATTTGCCTGTGTACACGAGACAGTGGAGGTTGCCGGAAACAGGCAAAGAACGTTATCAGGGAGGAGTGCCAGAAATGTTGAGG
>WNGS01043848.1:33650-46641 GCA_020271785.1 Procambarus virginalis
ATACCACCACATGCAAATCAACACATAGAAATGCCTTACATAATCAATGCAAATTAATCACAGGACAATACAGACCTCAGGATGTCCACTAATAACCCTGCCCCACGGGCCTGCTTAATTAACTCTACCTGGCCTAATTACACCTGCGGCACCATGGCACTAACCAAGGCTGAACGATTATACAGAATCGACAGACTGGATCATTTACATGATGACTTTTCTACACTGACTGGTCCCAAACTCGAGTCAGTCTACACACAACAATATATCTACAGATATATAATCTATAACTACATGATTTACTGTGGACAATATCCCCCTCCAGGTACTGTCCCTCAGTCACCTGGACGTGCACAGACAGGTCTCTCAGCTGCTTCCCTAGCCTGGCCGGGCTAGGAGACCACACAACTTTTCTACCATGATTTCCACTAATACTGAGACACTGTTACACTGTTCAAGTACTCACGTTTCCTTCCACATTTTTCTCATTTCCCAGGTCCTTACCACCTGGCTGTCAACACTTAGCTCGCTCCTCGTGCATCGACAAGATGTGGCCCTAGGCTGTCCTGGGAAAGTGGCCAAGGGGGTGGCCAAAGGTGGTGGCCTAACATGTGGCCACCGCATGGCCTTTAGGAGGGTAGCCACGGGTGGCGCGTGACGTCACAGCACCCCCCCCCCACCCGGGCTGCTCGAGCGCGGGGTGGGGTGGGTGGCCTGGGCCGGGCCGGGCCGGGCCGGGCTGGGGTGACGCACGGGTGGCCTGGGGGTGGCCACGTGGCGGCGTGGATGGCTGCCGGGCATACACACATGGATGGGGAATCACTAACAACCCCATCATGCCAGAGCATGACTCGCTCTTACACTGGGGTGACAAGGGTGACACTGGCCGGCGTCACCACCACATGGACGACGTCGGGCGGAATTCAAAGTACAACAGGGCCTGTAATATCACCATAATTACACTAGGAGGCCCTGCCCATTATTCCACCCAATTGTCCATGAACATACAGGATAATCTGAGCCACCTGCTACCCCATGGGGCTCTGGTAGCTGCCCCATGGGTGATCACTGTCTCTGAGGCTGTCCTGTATTTATGAGTCCCAGTTTTACGTGAATATGGGCTTCGACACACCCAGGGTGGCTGGAGTGCCATGCAAGATGAGTTTTCTGAACGACAGGAGCGATAACGGTGGTGGAGGTGGCAGGCCCGCCACCTCCACCTAGACACTCCTTACACCCTGGCTGCCCAATTCAAACTGAACTCTTGGCGGGCTAGAGAGACTCACATCCCCATATCTCCCCCCCTACCTTGCTTGACCAATCAGCAGGAAGCCCGCACGACTCCATGGTGCCGCTTCCAATCACAGTCTTTGGCGCCAAAACTCGGCCTAAGGGTAGAAGTGCCTACACCAATCACAAGCGCCCCTCGCCTGGTGGCGTGGCGTGACGTCACAGGGAGGGGTAGGCCTGGAGACAGTGGCTGATGTCTCACTTGGTGGGGGGGAGGCAGCGTTCGCCCCGCTGTCCCCCCACCACCTGTAACGGTTACTGATGCCTACTACCTTCTCACACCATCACTCTCAAATCTCTCTCTGTTTCACAGAACAGGAAAATTTCTGTAATTCTCTCTACAGAGCTATCACAGACCTCCAATTAGTTTTAACTGACAGCATTTAACATAAGCTTTCATATGACACCCAACAAGTATATGAAAATTTGAAAGCTTCAGTTTCTAGAGTCCCTAGAGCGACTAGCCTATTCTAGAAACTAGGAAAACTAGTTTCCATCACGAGAAGTGATGGAAAAACATCACGAGATGTGATGTTTTTTGGATATGAACCTAAATGCCAGTGCCTAACCTGCAAGAGTCTTGGAGCTTTGTTGAATATTTTATCAATTTTCTTTGACAAGTAAAGTTTTGGATATGAACCTATCTGCACTGTGCCTAACCTACTAGATTCTTTGTTGAACATTGTAACCACATTGTAACCATATTCAAAGAAAAGTGATGTTTTGGATATGGACCTAACAGCCCTCTTCTTTAAAACTTAGAATTGTGTTCAATATTGTAGCTATATTGTTGGGTAGGTGTTTTGTTTTTAAACATCAACCCAACCCTCCTGGACCTAACCTCCCTTTATCTAACTTCAAATTTATCGGAAATATGTGAGGGACGTGTTGTTTGTGCATAAACCCAACCGCCCTGGACCTTAACTCCCTTTATCTAACTTCAAATTTATCATATATCTGGGAGGAACGTGTTGTTTGTGCATAAACCCAACCGCCCTGGACCTAACCTTCCTTTATCTAACTTCAAATTTATCGGAAATATAGGAGGAAAGTGTTGTTTGTAATTACCTAAGTGTAATTACCTAAGTGTAGTTACAGGATGAGAGCTACGCTCGTGGTGTCCCGTCTTCCCAGCACTCTTTGTCATATAACGCTTTGAAACTACTGACGGTTTTGGCCTCCACCACCTTCTCACTTAACTTGTTCCAACCGTCTACCACTCTATTTGCGAAGAAAGACGTGCATCAACCCAACCGCCCTGCACCTAACCTTCCTTTATCCACCTTCAAATTTATTGTATTTATGGGAGGAAAGTTTTGTTTATGCATCAACCCAACGACACCGGACCTAACCTCAGAATTTTAAAAGTTATGTAGTAGTGGGAAGTAATAGTAGTAAAAAAGTTATGTAGTAGTTATGAATTTAAAAAACTTTCTAACTAAAAAGTCCCTCAGAAAAATGGTCCACTACTCCACCAGGGCAACGAAATACTTGAGGCCATAACGTGTCCCTCACAAAAAGCAAAACGGTCACGTTATGGCCCGGTTTTACACTACTCACAGGTACTGCCACATGTACAGTACAGGTACTGCCACATGTGAAGCACAGGTAGCAAAGCACAGGTACTGCCACATGCAAAGCATAGGTCCTGCCACATGTAAAGCACGTGTACTGCCACATGTGAAGCACAGGTACTGCCACATGCGAAGCAAAGGTACTGTCACATGTAAAGCACATGTACTGCCACATGTGAAGCACAGGTACAGCCACATGTGAAACACAGTTTCTGCCACATGTGAAGCACAGATACTGCCACATGTTAAATACAGGTACTGTCTCAGTGAAGCCCAGGTGCCACCATATATGAATTGCCACATGTGAAGCACAGGTACTGTCCACATGCGAAGCACAGGTACTGTCACATGTAAAGCATGTGTACTGCCACATGTGAAGCACAGGTACTGCCACATGTGCAACACAGTTTCTGCCACATGTGAAGCACAGGTACTGCCACATGTGAAGCACAGGTACTGCCACATGCTAATACAGGTACTGCCTCATGTGAAGCCAGGTGCCGCCACATATGAATCACAGATACTGCCGCATGCGAAGCACAGGTACTGCCTCATGCAAATCACAGGTTCTGCCATATGTGAGGCACAGGTACTGCCACAAGTTAAGCACAGGTACTGCTACATGTGAAGACAGTACTGCCACATGCGAAGCACAGGTACTGCCACATACGAACCTCAGGTACTGCCACATACGAAGCAAAATTATTGCCACATGTGAAGCCAAGGTACTGCCTCATGCTAAGCAGAGTTACTGTCATATGCGAAGCACAGGTACTGCCTCATGCGAAGCGCAGGTACTGCCACTTGCAAAGCACAGGTTCCGCCACATGTGAAGCACAGGTACTTCCACATGTGAAGTACAGTTACTACACATGTGAAGCACATGTACTGCCATCTGCAAAGCACAGGTACTGCCACATGTGAATCACAGGTACTGACACGTGCGAAGCACAGGNAACAAGTGATCCACACAGTAAACCACAATACAACAATACATCAGACAATGGAGAGAGATGTGGCGAGTGCTCGGGAGTACTGGGAAAACGTAATGTAGGCGTAACGTGTTGCATCTGTAACATGAGATTTCACCTGGGCTGTACAGAAGTATCTCCAGGATGCACAAAAAGGCAAGGAATTTACTGGGTCTGCAAAGATGACAGATTAATGTTAGAGAACATAACTAAACTGATGAAAAACATTCCCGAGTCACAGAGATTACCATTCACAGACAAGCTACCAGTGATATATGCAGACTGGGTAAGACAACATTGGTTAACGACCAAAACCCAGGAACAGATAGTTTAGAGAACCGCAGCAGTAATGTGGAGGAAGAGGGTATTGTAGTACATAATAGCAGCAATATTGCAGAGTCAGGTATATAAACGATGTGAGCAACAGTGAGACAGAGTGCATAAATGAAGGAATTGGGACGGAAAGCGGAGATGGCTCCAATAAAGAGGTAGACAAGACAGACACAGATATAAATACATTGAAAAACGCAAAACCGAACGAACACATTTGCAAATTCTACGCTAAAGGAATATGCAAATATGGAAAATTAGGAACAAAATGCCATTTTCTGCATCCTCGAAAATGCAGGAACATGTTGGCGAGGGGTACATGCCGTTTTGGAACAGGGTGTAGATCCTCCACCCCAAATTATGTCAATTTTCAATTAGGGACAAAAAATGCTACAATCTTCAGTGTCCGGAATTCCACGTGAGAGGTACACAACGTTATAGACGGGAAGATCAGTATGACACTACTGGCAATTTTTTAGAGGAAGGCAGAAACAGAGCAGAAAATATAAGAGAGAGGAACAGTCAGATGGAACCACCACAGGATTACAGAGGGGAAGGGAGATACCCACAAGTCTGGAATACACATTACCAACAAACAACAGGTACTACACCACACAAACACTCGCCCCACTACCGAAACTGGACGAATCACTTCGAAAACAACACACCCTGGACGCAAACACAGTGGCCCCTTACCAGAGCCTCAGATATTAACACCAAGTAAGGCATCCAGCACTTCCACTACCACGATAACATCATTTATATTTGCCAACATTCAAGGTATAAAAACACGCAAATCCAACAAAGTTCACTTTATAGATGGTCTCCTTCATGAGGCAAATGCAGTGTTTGCAGCCCTAACAGAAACCCACACAAAGGACTACCATGATGGTGAAATATGGATCTCAGAGTACAATCTTTTCAGATGTGATAGGAAACACCGGCTTCAGGGTGGGGTCAGCCTATACATCAAAGACACACTCATCTGTACTGAGCTGCTAAACACCTCAATGATATGGTGGAAGTGCTGATAATCAAAATAGAGATTATAAATGTAGTTATTGTCCTTGTATATAAGTCACCGGAGGCAAACCCTCAGCAGTTTAAAGACCAACTAATGAAAGTAGAACACTGCTTGGAAAACCTCACAAATCCAGCTCCGAACATCATTCTGCTTGGGGACTTCAACCTACGGCACCTGAAATGGAAGCACCTGGCTAATACAGTAATATCAGAAAGAATACCAGGAAGTAGCCTTAATGAACAGGCACATGCAAATGACCTGCTACGGATGTGCGACAGGTTTGCCTTAAACCAGCAAATAGTAGAAACAACCAGGAAGGAGAACACGCTGGACCTCATTTTCACTAATAATGATGAATTGATCAGGAACATAATGATTACAAATACCTGTTACTCAGATCACAACTTAATTGAAGTTATGACAACCATGGGGAATAGACCTTCAAAACCAGTCCAGATTCCGGTGGAGGAGATTTCAGCAAATTCAACTTCAATAATAAACAGATAAACTGGGAGCAAATAAAAGGACTTCACAGAAATAAACTGGGAAGAACAGCTAGGAAATGCGAACCTGAACCAGTGCCTGGAAAAAATAAGCTCAGTAGCACTAGAAATATGTACAAACCGCATCCCCCTAAGAAAAAAGAGGAAGAGATGCAGATTGGAACGAGAACGTCGTTCCCTATATAGGCGAAGAAAACGAATCGCGGTACAACTTGAGAGTCGCACCCTATCTCAGGAACGGCGAAGAAGGTTAGGTAGCGAAATAGGAAAATTGAACTCAAGCTACAAGAATCATACAAAACGCAGGAGAGGGAAAGAGAGCAAAAGGCCATCAGTGAAATAGAGAGAAACCCGAAATATTTTTTCTCCTATGCAAAATCAAGATCAAAAACCACATCTAGTATCGGGCCCCTGCGAAAGGAAGATGGAACTTTCACCGATGACAACAAAGAAATGAGCGAGCTACTGAGGAAGCAATACGACTCTGTCTTCAGCGAGCCATTAAACGCACTAAAGATCGATAACCCAAATGAATTTTTCATGGATATGATACCAACATCAAATCATATATCAGACGTCACCCTATCCCCACTGGATTTTGAAGAAGCCATAAACAGTATGCCTATGCACTCCGCACCAGCCCGGATTTTGGAACTCCATATTCATCAAGAACTGTAAAAAACCACTATCGCAGGCCCTTCACATTCTGTGGAGACAAAGCCTAGATACTGGCGTTATTCCTGATATACTAAAAACAGCAGAGATAGCACCACTTCATAAAGGAGGAAATAAGGCAGAGGCAAAAAATTACAGACCGATAGCACTAACATCGCACATCATAAAAATTTTTGAGAGAGTGCTAAGAAGTAAGATCACAAAATACATGGAATCACAGCATCTCCATAACCCCGGACAACATGGTTTCAGAACAGGGCGCTCTTGCCTGTCGCAGTTGCTGGACCACTATATATGGCATTAGATGCTATGGAAGACAAACAAAACGCTGATGTAATTTACACAGATTTCGCAAAAGCTTTTGATAAATGTGACCATGGTGTTATTGCCCATAAAATGCGCTCAAAAGGAATTACCGGAAAAGTAGGCAGATGGATCTACAATTTCCTGACCAACAGAACCCAATGTGTAATAGTCAACAAAATAAAATCCAACCGTCAACCGTTAAGAGCTCAGTCCCCCAGGGTACTGTGCTTGCTCCAGTACTTTTTCTCATCCTTATATCGGACATAGACAAGAACACAACCTATAGCACTGTATCATCCTTTGCAGATGACACTAGGATCTTCATGAGAGTAGGCAACATAGAGGACACGGCGAACTCCAGTCAGATGTAGATCAGGTCTTTCTATGGGCTACAGAAATAATATGGTGTTTAACGAGACAAGTTCCAGCTCATGCGCTATGGAAAAATGAAAATATAAAAACTGAAACCACGTACAAAACTCAGGCAAATCATAACATAGAACGAAAAGGCAATGTAAAGGATCTGGGTGTACTCATGTCGGAAGACCTTACCTTTAAAGAACACAATAAAGTAGCCGTCACAACTGCAAGAAAAATGACAGGTTGGATAACAAGAACTTTTCACACTAGAGATGCTATACCGATGATGACACTTTTCAAAACGCTTGTGCTCTCTAGAGTGGAGTACTGCTGCACAATGACAGCCCCTTTCACTGCGGGTGAAATTGCTGACCTGGAGAGCGTGCAGAGATCCTTTACTGCTAGAATCCACTCGGTAAAACATCTAAACTATTGGGACCGACTAAGAGCCTAAATCTGTATTCCCTTGAGCGCAGGCGGGAGAGATACATAATAATTTACACGTGGAAAATATTAGAGGGGCTGGTCCCAAACTGCACACTGCACACAGAAATAACATCACATGAGACCAGAAGACATGGCAGGATGTGCAGAATACCCCCGTTGTTGAAAAGCAGAGGTGCAACTGGTACTCTGAGAGAGAACTCTATCAACATCAGAGGCCCGAGACTGTTCAACACGCTTCCACTACACATAAGGGACATAACTGGCAAACCCCTCACAGTGTTCAAGAGAGAACTGGATAAGCACCTCCAAAGGATAC
The DNA here is from genome assembly GCA_020271785.1 of Procambarus virginalis. NCBI lineage: Eukaryota > Metazoa > Arthropoda > Malacostraca > Decapoda > Cambaridae > Procambarus > Procambarus virginalis. The sequence continues at coordinate 41,447 of WNGS01043848.1, forward strand.
CTGATCAACCAGGCTGTGACTCATACGTCAGGCTGCGAGCAGCCGCGTCCAACAGCCTGGTTGATCAGTCCAGCAACCAGGAGGCCTGGTCGATGACCGGGCCGCGGGGACGATAAGCCCCGAAGCACCTCAAGGTAAGGTAAGGTAAGAGGGTCGTAATCCTAGCTCCTCTTTCCTAATGACAGATAAATGGGCTGTAAGGGGCAGGTGGGATGAGTGATAGTGAAGGTTGATTGAGTTCCACTCCACCTGACAAAGGTATCTTCACATCAGCTGTATTTTATACAAGAAATTTTATAAATTCATTATATAGCTGAACACTGGCTCTGTTTAAATCAGAGATTTAAACATACACAGTCTAGCCTAGCACCTTAGCAATTCACAGCCAATACATTTATACTTTAAAAAAACTAAAATTGTAAATTGTAAAGTATGATAAATGACCTAAATATGGTCTAAGTACTGTACTGAGTACTAAATTATATTCTATAAAATGAACTTATATGATTACTTAAAAAATAACTAAGCAAGCAATTGTTAACTTAATTATATATTCAAGTATATGCAATGTATATGATCAATGTATATGATTAAATACAGTCAGCTTGTTGAATTTCTTCCTACACTCTGGACACTCATGAGTATTAGTTTACTTATTGTGACAATCTTTTCTGACAGTCTGGACACTCATGAGGTTCAGAGCTTGGATAAGATTCTGCTGTACCACAATATTAATAATAAACTCACAGAAATATGAGGCGTTGCCTCGCCTTTTTACCGACTATCAGTCTTATAGAATATTAATGTTATACTAGCTTTAATTGGCCAACTAATACGCTACAGTAATAACACTCATAAACTTAGCTGAAGCCGGGTGCCTGTCTGACAAAGTGTGCCAGACTGAAGAACTCTCTTGGCGAGTTTAGGCACGATATTTTAGATTACAGCGTTGCTGTTTGATCTAGTAGCGTTGCTACGGGATTGGACTGCGTTGCAGAAGATAACAATGAAGATTAGGGATGAGATTAGGGATGAAGGTGGAGATCGCGTCACTAAATGCTCCACTTCACTCTTATTTTACATAAATGTTCTAGGATTTTCCTTGTTGATATATTGTCCAGGTACTCCCCCAGTTCTAGAGAGTGTTCACTGGTGATAATGATATTAGATAAGGTGTCCTTGAGCTGAAAATGTTCGCTAAGGGACCGTCACGTGTACACTGTAGTGTAAACATACGCGTTCTGCCCCGGGCTGTGGTGGTCGCTTGGGCGCTTCTTGCTCCCAGGATGCTCCTCCCTGTCCCTTGAGGGGTAGCTTAGAATGAATATCGATTGATTATTTTTACAGTCTAGACTTATGATTGAGATAAGATGTGATTATAATAAAATATGATATAGGATTTAAAGATTATAAGTAGTACTTGATAATACCACTGACTCTTAATAAGGATTCGATTTTATCTCTACCGGATACTACGTCAGTGTTCCAATAAATTTTTAATTAACAAATCCTTCTAGAAGCTTCTGGATCCTTGAGAGATCATGCACAAAGTCACGTAGGCATCTATAGGGCCCTATGGCGTACGTGATCATAGTGGCATTGTCTAGGATCAAGCTATATATAATGAATCTATTGTGATTCTGATATGATTCTGATATGATTTTGATTTGATATAGATATGATTTGATATGATATAGAAATAATACATTTCTTAGATGATTATTAGATATGGTGGGTAAAAATTTCAACAGCAATAAGATGCTTATCTTAACATACTAAGTAGGTTAGGTAAGGTGGGTATTTTCTATGAAGATTTTCAAGGGAAACTATTATGTTAAGTATGTCACCTATGCACTTATTTAATAAATCAATATTGACTATACGAATTGGCGAGGACGGGTTGAGCAAAGCACAGGCACTGCCAAGCTTGAAACATAGGTACTGCAACATGTGAGGCACTGTTACTGCCACATGTGAAGCACAGGTCCTCCCACATCTGAAGCACATGTAGTGCCCAATATGAAGCACAGGTACTGCCACATTTGAATCACAGGTACTGCCACACGTGAAGCACAAGTACTGCCACGTGTGAAGCACAGGTCCTGCCACATCTGAAGCACATGTAGTGCCCAATATGAAGCACAGGTACTGCCACATTTGAAGCACAGGTGCTGCCACATGTGAAGCACAAGTACTGCCACGTGTGAAGCAGAGGTAGTGATGCACAGGTACTGCACATGTGATACACAGGTACTGCAACATGCAAAGCAAAGGTACTGCAACATTTGAAGCACAGGTTCTGCCACATGTGAACCATAGGTACTGACACATGTGAAGCTTGGGTAATGCCATATGTGAAACACAGGTACTGAAAAATGCAAATTACAGGTACTACCACAAGCGAAGCACAGGTACTGCCACAAGTAAAGCACAGGTACTGCCACAAGTGAAGCACAGGAATTGTCACATGTGAAGTATATGAACTACCACATGTGAAACACAGGTAATTCCACATGTGAAGCACAGGCATGCCCATGTAAAGCACAGGTACTGCATCACGTGAAGCACAAGTTCTGCCCCAAGTAAAGCACAGGTTTTGCGACAAATAAAGCACAGGTACTGCCACATGTAAAGCATACGTATTTCCAAATGTGAAGCACAGGTACTGCTACAAGTGAAGAATATTTTCTACCACATGTGAAACCCAGTCACTGCCAAATGTGTTGCAAAGGTACTGGCAAATTTGAAGCACTGGTATTGCCACATGTGAAGCACAGATCCTGCTACATCTGAGCACATGTAATGCCCAATGTGAAGCACAGGTACTATCTCATTTGAAGCACAGGTACTGATACATATGAAGCACAAGTACTGCCACATGAGAAGCACAGGCAGTGATGCACAGGTACTGCACCTGTGATACACAGGTACTGTCACATGCAAAGCACAGGTACTGCAATATGTGAAGCACAGGTTCTGCCACATGTGAAACACAGGTATTGTTACATGAGAAGCACAGGTATCAAATCACAGGTACTGCTACGTGTGAAACACATGTACTGTCACATGTGAAACACATGTACTGCCACATGTGCAGCACATGTACTGCCACATGTGAAGTACAGGTAATGCCACATGTTAAGCTCAGGTAGCAAAGAACAGGCACTGCCACATGTGAAGCACATGTATTGCCACATGTGAAGCACAGGTACTGCCACATATGAAGCACAGGTAATGCTACATGTGAAGCACAGGTACTGCCACATGTGAAGCACAGGTAATGCAACATGTGAAGCACAGGTACTGCCACATGTGAAGCACAGGTACTGCCACATGTGAAGCGCAGGCAACAAAGCACAGGAACTGCCACATGTACTCACCTAATAGCACTCACCTAATTGTGCTTGTAGGGTTTTTAGCTTTGGCTCTTTGGTCCCATCTCTCAACTGTCAATCAACTGGTGTACAGATTTCTGAGCCTATTGGGCTCTATCATATCTACATTTAAAACTGTGTATGGAGTCAGCCTCCACCAAATCACTTCCTAGTGCATTCCACATTTTAACTACTATGACACTGAAAAAAATCTTTCTAAATCTCTGTGGCTCATCTGGGTACTACGTTTCCATCTGTGTCCCCTTGTTCGTATCCCACCCGTGCTGAGAAGTTTGTTTTTGTCCACCCTGTCAATTCCTCTGAGAAGTGATGTTCAGCTCCTTTACCCTTTCCTCGTAGCCCATTCCTCTCAGTTCCGGGACGAGCCTGGTGGTATACCGCTGAATCTTCCCTAACTTTTCCATGTGTTTAAAATAGGTATGGTCTCTAGGCTGGAGCTGCATTCTCCAGGAATGGTCTTACATATGTGGTATACAGGGTCCTGAACGGTTTCTTACACAAGTTTCTAAAGGCAGTTCATATGGTGGCCAGTCCAGCAAATGCCGCTGATGATATTCTTTTGATGTGGGCCACTGGGGACAGGTTCGATGTGATAGCAACCCCCAGATCTTTTTGTGATTAACTATGAAGCAATACCTGTGAAGCACAGGTACTGTCATAGGTACTGCCATATGTGAAACACAGGTACTGCTATATGTGAAGCACAGGTAGCAAATCACAGGTTCTGCCACATGCGAAGCACAGGTATTGCCACATGTGAGACACATGTACTGCCACATGTGAAGCACAAGTAGCAGAGCTCAGGTACTGCAACATGCGATGCATAGGTGTTGCCACATTTGAAGCACAGGTACTGCCACATGTGAAACACAGGTAGCAAAGCACAGCTACTGCCACATGTGAAGAACAGGTACTGCCACATGTGAAGCACAGGTATTGTCTCATGTGAAGCACAGGTAGTGAAGCACAGTAACTGTCACATGTGAAGCACGGGTAATGCTACATGTTAAGCTCAGGTATCAAAGCACAGGTACTGCCACATGTGAAGCACAAGAGTAGTGGGAAACGAGACAAGTCGTGTTCGTTTTGCTTTTCTCAGCGGACACGACGTGTCTCGTGCATTTTTCGTTACCCTGGCGACCTTGCACAGGTATCGCCAATGGTCAATGACGTCACCAGCAAGCCGCTCAGCGTTCCTGCACAGGCACGTTCAAGGGGATTAAAAAGCTGGTCTATGAGTCGTGTGTTTTGCGTTACAACAGTGACCCTGAAACCTAATGCAAAATACCATCATTCCTAGTCTATTTTAAATTTCATATTTACTTCCAACCATCACCCATTACATGTAACAAAGGGGGAGCAACACAGAGCATGAACTACCATGTATCTCAGCGTTCATCCCCGTAACCGAACCAGTATTTACCCAGGTCTTTTTTCCTAAATGTAAAACTTATCCAATTTATACCCACTTTTTCGTGTTCTCTCTCATGTTGATGCTTTTAATCGGCTATTAATATCCCCCTTTGTCATGTCCATTCAGTCATACCTCTATCATGTCACATCCATTTCTTCGCCTTTCTAGAGAATGTAATTTAAGCTTTGTCAGTCTTTCTTCAGAGATTGCTTGTATAGCATAGGGCAAATAAAAATGAAAACCCACTATCATCCATTTGTATGAAACCAGTCCCCTGCCAGGCGTGGTGACTTTAATGCGATTTCAGTAATAATCCAATATTGCTGCATAAATGCATAAATATATATGCACGTGCATAAATATATATGCACGTGCATAAATATATA
>WNGS01043848.1:47641-65176 GCA_020271785.1 Procambarus virginalis
TGCGCATCTCGCATTCACTCAAAAACATGCCTCCCCACACCTTACTGTAGCATATAACAAATCAAAATACTCATTCAGTAAAAGCAAGCCTCTCATGTTTTGAAATAAGGCCTTCTGCAGTTATCTTCTTTTCTGACGTCATCATCCCTAATGCGGCGCGAGGCGCCAACATGCTAAATGCGGATCCTAGGAGGTTCACACATAAGTGCGAACTCTTAATCAGGCTTAATACCTCAACTGTACTCTGTGCTTCACCAGAGTCGATATTCGGCTACATTGAGTCGTATTTTCGCTCATTGCTCCTATTTTCTGTTATTCATAAACCCTATCAAACCATCCTAACCTAACTTATTATGTAACAAATACACTCTACAGACCAGTTGTTGTCATTGTTTAGTGACATCGCGAAGAGCGACCTCAGGTATTGGGATAAGGTATTGCTGGCCATTCTCGTATAAGTGTCAAAGTAACACAGCACCTGACTAATCAACTGTGTGACGTCACCAGATGACCAATGCGTCCTTTAGCGTCCTACTGGCATATGTATTGTATTTAATGTTATTATTCAAAAATGGCTAGACTATCCATCCCCACCTAACCTAATCAGAGGATTAAGAATATGCATTTTAGTCATCCGCAACTATAACCATTCATTATGCAGTGTTAAGTTCAAAACTCAAATAGATGCCCAAATGTTGTACTGCAATTTAAGCAGAATCGTACGTCTGGCAGCATAGCAGGTGAGCTGAACATTAAAATAAAGGTAATTGCACAGGTCCTATTGGCCCATACGAGGCAGCTCCTCTATATTTCCACCCAATCTCATTCATATACCCTATGCTTAAAACAACCAAGGGATCCCACTTAAAGTATTAGTTTGCAATAATAGTTTTAATAAATAGCTCTTATTCTAGTTTTATACACAACAGCAATTATGAAACCCTATAGCTAGATATTCTACTATAATCCACAAGTAGGTACCACACATCTGGCAGCAAAGCGGATTAGTAGCTTTGTTCATAGGCTAGTAAACTGTCCTCACATCCATCAAATAGCTATCCAAATGTCGCATCTCAATTCATCCATCTAGCAACTCAGCTGGATGCTAGCCACTATATTCATAGGCTAATCATTTCTACACCTCAAAAAAAATCCTAGTCTTGCTACGCAAATCAGCTAACTTGTTTCTAAACCAACGCTCGCAAATACAATCATATTTACGTACACATACTACACAGCCTATGCATTCATAGAGAATGGCCTAGTTTTTTGCCACCATATCCCCCATTAATCAGATGGAATCTATGCCATACACAGAAAATACAGCATTTACACACCAAATATGTCATTTATGCACAAAATACATTATTTACACTCAACGTATACCATCACACACAAAATATGACATTTACATACAAAATATGTCAGTTGCACACAAAAATATACCATTTGCGCAATATTGCATATACGCTCAGAGTAAGACATTTACACAAAGTATGGTATTTGCACAAATATATCAAAATGCTTATGCATTTAGACAATCAAAAATGCGCTTTCACTAAAATTCCACAATTCCACATACATAATTTTCACAAAATACCCATACATTGTCTCATAAACCAAAATACACTTACACCATTAAGATTTATTTTTTCAGATTACAGAGCTTACACAAAATACACAATTTGCACACAAAAATACAGCTGCACCAGTTCCACTTCAACAAATTAAAAACACAGCTTGCATAAATGCACTATTAGCACAAAAATTATTATAAAAGATGGACAATTATTACACAATTTGTGTAATTTTTATACATCTTTGCACAATTAATACAAGAAAACTTGCTATATAATTACTCAACTTGCACAATGACAATCAATACACAAAGGTATAAATAAAAAAATTTCCATATGCATTTACACAACATGCACAATTAATACACAACTTTCACAAATATTACACATCTTTCATAATTATTACACAACTTGCACAAATGCATATCTAGCACAAATACGTACAATACATAACTACCCCAAATATTAAAATACACAACTAGCATAAATACACGATTTACACAAATACAATTGCGACATTTATACAACTTGCTCAAAAATATAATCAATACACTACTTACCAAAATATGAACAATACATAACTAGCACATATTCATTAAATACACAACTACGCAATTTCCACAAATACACATACAAAAACATATACAATTAATACACAACTTGCACAAAACAATACACAATTTAGAGAAATATAATCAATACATAATTGCAATAAACATACGACTTAAGCAAAAAATATGTTCTGCACAATTAATACACAAGTATATTAATTGTGCTATATATGTACAAATACAAACACAACCAACTAGGTCAAACAATACACAATTTGCATGATATTTTTCTAGGTATATTTAGGACATTAATATGCTGAGTTTAACCAACTCCCCAAAAATCAGAATTTCATATATAAAAATGGTACATATGACTTCCGATCAGCTCTATATAAAACACATACATTCTCCATTATTATTTCAACATTATTAGTGCTTAAACTATTCATCTAACATATGTACATTGTTTTTAATGTCTTATTAATACCTTCCTTGTTACATCCTCTCCAATCAGACCACCGATATTTATTTATACAAACCATCTAACAGACTTATTTGTTCTAGCCTTAGTTATGTTAGGGCAGGTGGGGTTAGGTGAAGTCAGTATTGTCTATGATAATTTTTAAGCAAATTTGCTATATCTTATCAAAATGCATCCTATTAAAACCTAAATTCATCTAAATCTATCAAAAAATATACTTATTCTACACAAATTTGACTAAATTCAACCTAGCAAAAGCTAAACTAACTAAATATGAGCATCCCATATCCTCACATACAAGCCTATGTCGCCTCTGTCCATACATTACATGAGTTGGCCATATAGCTCAAACCTCAAATAGGAAAATTTACACTATTTCATAAACATGCTAGTTCATTAGCCCTAAGATATTATATATCCTTCACTACACGACCTTACCTAACCTGACCTAGCATATCCAAACCTAAATTTAGTTCAATTTAATAAAATTTAAGCTATGCCACCTAAATTCGACCTAATTTAAGACAATTCCCATCAAATATACCCAAATGTTGTGTATCACAGCACTGCCAAAGCCCATTTTTACCTACATTTTTTTCCTATTCCATCCTACCCTATGCAACCTTACCTAACCTAACCTAGCATATCCAAACCTAGATTTGGTTAAAGTTGATGAAATTTAAGCTATTCCCACCTAAATTTGACCTAATTTAAGACAATTTCCACCAAATATGCCCAAATGTTGTGTATCATAGCACTGTCAAAGCCCATTTTTTCTCCTATTTCCATCCTACACTACACAACCTCACCTAACCTAGCATATCCAAACCTAGATTTAGTTAAAGTTGGTAAAATTTAAGCTATGCCACCTAAATTTGACCTAATTTAAGACAATTTACACCAAATATACCCAAAAATGTGTTGTAACATAGCACGGCCAAAGCTCATTTTAGCTGAGTTTTTCACCTATTCCAACCTGCCCTAGACAACCCTACCTAGCCTCACCTGGTATATCCAAAGTTGGATTTAATTAAAGTTGGCAAAATTTAAGCCTTTCCCACTTAAATTCAACCTAATTTAAGCCAATTTCCACCGAATTTACCCAAATGTTTTGTATCTTAGCATAGCCAAAGTTCATTTTACCCAAGTTTTTCACCTACTTCATCTTACCCTACACAACCTGACCTAACCTGACCTAGCATATCCTAAGCTGGATTTGATTAAAGTTCGTGTAATTTATGCTTACACACCTAAATTCAACCTAATTTAAGATAATTTCTACCAAATATACCCAAAAATGTTTTGTTACATAGTACAGCCATAGACCATTTTAGCCGAGTTTTCACATATTCCAACTTACCCTACATAGCCTTACCTAACCCTGACCTAGCAGATTTGATTAAAATTGGGGAAATTTAAGCTATCCCCACCAAATTGGAGACAATTCCATCTAATCTAATTCCATCTAAACCTGGACCTAACCTCTGATACGACATATACTCAGTGTGAGATTTTTCTCTACGCCTACCTCCCTTAGGAGGTGGACTACAAGTTTAAAGGCTGCTCTTGGCAGTTAAGCATGAGTCCAATAGAAAAAGGAGAAGCGGGAGCAAACCGCCAGGCTTCCACCAGCAGGGGTGAAAACCTGTCCACATAGGCCGCTGATTCCTCCTAGTTAAACATGACGTTAAAACCAATAAAGGGTAACCGACGGGTTCTCACAATCAAATTTTATATTTGATGTGGCGCTGTGAATTGGAATTCGAATTCCCAAGAGCACAGCCGTCATATCAAAGATCAAAACAACAATATCAAATATATCAGAACATGGGTGTGGCACAGAATAGTTGAAGGTAGACATCAAAGACCGTTTTTCTAAAATAACAATTTATTAATAACAAGAGACTAGACTACTACATTATCGAGTTTACATTTACGTTAATGTCCATCCAGTGGCACTATAACCAACAGCTAACTAGCAACCCTTGCTGTGTGGCTGCATACTGAACTAACCTGAACACAGGCGTGCCCACTGACGACGCAATATTGCAAATCAAAGAAAATATCACAGACTAAGTTACACCACAGCGAGTGATTTATTACGTTAATGTCCATCCAGTGGCATTTGCAACACAGCTATTCAACATCCCCTCGAGAAATGACAGCAGGCTCCATCCTGCTGACACTTCGGGCCGACAACATGAACTAACTGAACAAAAGAAGTATCCACAGATGACACAAGCAAGCAATCAATAGTGACACGGCTTCATAGTGGCAGCTACTCTAATCACGAGCTTAAGGTCCTCCCGCCCAACAGGAGCGACCCCCGTAACTAGGTGGGTAGTCTAACAGTGACCCCCCCTATCACAACTAAAGTGAACAAAGTCAGGCAAGGTGGGATTCTGGGACACAGCTCCACTCATCCCTAAGTTACTTTACCCTCGTCACTAGACGATAACCAAAAGCAATTGCCTTAATCAATTACAACATTGATTATGTGAATAATGATGGAAATTGACTGATCACAGCAGTCAGCAACAAAGTACTACTTTAATCACAAACAATTGTCTCACGCTAGACAACAACATGATAGTACTCTACGTTAACACAAGTCATCTTGTCACAATAACTCAAACTCTTAAATTACATCACACTTGACTCCCTGCAAGTATTCAGTGAGTAATTCTTAATTAAGGTCAAACGGACCACTAATTACATCCCAATTGAGTTACGTTAACTAAGCCTACCCCAAGTGGGTGGCTTCTCAACAGTCTGTGTCATTAATTACTTTACTATGAGTGCTAATTACCCTAATTAACCTCGAGCAATTAATTAACTGTCACCAGGACCGATAATTAATCATACATAAATACGTCTCACTCCGCACTGCCTAAGCAGGTCTCATCAAACACGGTGAATTCACGGAAGAGGAGTTAATTACTAATTAACAATGAGTGCAACTTAATCCACTGTCACCAGACAGAATATGATTAATATAACGTATTATGCTAACCCCATGACCTCGCTTTACCGAGTCGTCTGAGTCCTCAAGACTCCAGACGTTAATTACTCCACTAATTATCATGAGCCACTAATTGCCCTAACCCCGAAAGGTAATTAGTCTCGAGCAACTGACGTTAGCACTATCACTGACAGACTCTGACAGATCCTCTCCCACTACGTGAATTCATGATGAGAATGCTAATTACATAATTAGCTAGAGTGGTCAATTAGTTGTCACACGGACAATTCATTGCACCGGAAACGTACTCCAACAAGCTCAAGTTCAACACTGTTCTCCCATAACAGCCCTCACTCATTCAACAACAACAAATGTGCACCCCCTTATCCAGTTAATTACCCCTAATTAACTCACTGAATCCTTAAGTCCTCAACACAACTTAAAGAAACAAAGTAACCCTAAGGTTACATAGGTCACACATATAATGGCATGCAAAACAACATAATTGCAGCGCCCACATACGGTTGCGACTACTGCAACTCGTTAATTACTATGCCCACACAGTAATGACACACGGTTTTGCAACAACTCAAGGTATACCAATATTACTGCCCCTCTAATCTTGCAAATGTTGCAAAAGATCGATCGATCCCGTTGGCTTCAGCAAGACAATTTACGTTAATATAAGGCACCGTCGCTCTACGCGGACAGCTGGCGCTAATTCTCCCATAATTAGGCAAATTAACTAATTGCTCGGTCTCATTAAGTGACTGAGAATTTCCTTGAATACTCAAAGGGTCCCCTTAAATCCTCAACACAGTTCCTAGGACAGTAATAACGTATGCCTGATAACACTGCACAAACCTGCAACACAATGATACCGTCAGCATGCCCCCCATGCTAATGACATCATTAGGTAATCAGTCAGCGATCACAACTACTGACTCACCCCACAACACAATACAACCACATGCAAATCAACACATAGAAATGCCTTACATAATCAATGCAAATTAATCACCAGGACAATATACAGACCTCAGGATGTCCACTAATAACCCTGCCCCACGGGCCTGCTTAATTAACTCTACCTGGCCTAATTACACCTGCAGTACCATGGCACTAACCAAGGCTGAACGATTATACAGAATCGACAGACTGGATCATTTACATGATGACTTTTCTACACTGACTGGTCCCAAACTCGAGTCAGTCTACACACAACAATATATCTACAGATATATAAATCTATAACTACATGATTTACTGTGGACAATATCCCCTCCAGGTACTGCCCCTCAGTCACCTGGACGTGCACAGACAGGTCTCTCAGCTGCTTCCCTAGCCTGGCCGGGCTAGGAGACCACACAACTTTTCTACCATGATTTCCACTAATACTGAGACACTGTTACACTGTTCAAGTACTCACATTTCCTTCCACACATTTTCTCATTTCCCAGGTCCTTACCACCTGGCTGTCAACACTTAGCTCGCTCCTCGTGCGTCGACAAGATGTGGCCCTAGGCTGTCCTGGGAAAGTGGCCAAGGGGGTGGCCAAAGGTGGTGGCCTAACATGTGGCCACCGCATGGCCTTTAGGAGGGTAGCCACGGGTGGCGCGTGACGTCACAGCACCCCCCCCCCCCACCCGGGCTGCTCGAGCGCGGGTGGGGTGGGTGGCCTGGGCCGGGCCGGGCCGGGCCGGGTGATGCACGGGTGGCCTGGGGTGGCCACGTGGCGGCGTGGATGGCTGCGGGGCATACACACATGGATGGGGAATCACTAACAACCCCATCATGCCAGAGCATGACTCGCTCTTATACTGGGGTGACAAGGGTGACACTGGCCGGCGTCACCACCACATGGACGACGTCGGGCGGAATTCAAAGTACAACAGGGGCCTGTAATATCACCATAATTACACTAGGAGGCCCTGCCCATTATTCCACCCAATTGTCCATGAACATACAGGATAATCTGAGCCACCTGCTACCCCATGGGGCTCTGGTAGCTGCCCCATGGGTGATCACTGTCTCTGAGGCTGTCCTGTATTTATGAGTCCCAGTTTCACGTGAATATGGGCTTCGACACACCCAGGGTGGCTGGAGTGCCATGCAAGATGAGTTTTCTGAACGACAGGAGCGATAACGGTGGTGGAGGTGGCAGGCCCGCCACCTCCACCTAGACACTCCTTACACCCTGGCTGCCCAATTCAAAACTGAACTCTTGGCGGGCTAGAGAGACTCACATCCCCATATCTCCCCCCCTACCTTGCTTGACCAATCAGCAGGAAGCCGGCACGACTCCATGGTGCCGCTTCCAATCACAGTCTTTGGCGCCAAAACTCGGCCTAAGGGTAGAAGTGCCTACACCAATCACAAGCGCCCCTCGCCTGGTGGCGTGGCGTGACGTCACAGGGAGGGGTAGGCCTGGAGACAGTGGCTGATGTCTCACTTGGTGGGGGGGAGGCAGCGTTCGCCCCGCTGTCCCCCCCACCACCTGTAACGGTTACTGAGGCCTACTACCTTCTCACACCATCACTCTCAAATCTCTCTCTGTTTCACAGAACAGGAAAATTTCTGTAATTCTCTCTACAGAGCTATCACAGACCTCCAATTAGTTTTAACTGACAGCATTTAACATAAGCTTTCATATGACACCCAACAAGTATATGAAAATTTGAAAGCTTCAGTTTCTAGAGTCCCTAGAGCGACTAGCCTATTCTAGAAACTAGGAAAACTAGTTTCCATCACGAGAAGTGATGGAAAACATCACGAGATGTGATGTTTTTTTGGATATGAACCTAAATGCCAGTGCCTAACCTGCAAGAGTCTTGGAGCTTTGTTGAATATTTTATCAATTTTCTTTGACAAGTAAAGTTTTGGATATGAACCTATCTGCACTGTGCCTAACCTACTAGATTCTTTGTTGAACATTGTAACCACATTGTAACCATATTCAAAGAAAAGTGATGTTTTGGATATGGACCTAACAGCCCCTCTTCTTTAAAACTTAGAATTGTGTTCAATATTGTAGCCATATTGTTGGGTAGGTGTTTTGTTTTTAAACATCAACCCAACCCTCCTGGACCTAACCTCCCTTTATCTAACTTCAAATTTATCGGAAATATGTGAGGGACGTGTTGTTTGTGCATAAACCCAACCGCCCTGGACCTTAACTCCCTTTATCTAACTTCAAATTTATCATATATCTGGGAGGAACGTGTTGTTTGTGCATAAACCCAACCGCCCTGGACCTAACCTTCCTTTATCTAACTTCAAATTTATCGGAAATATGGGAGGAAAGTGTTGTTTGTGCATCAACCCAACCGCCCTGCACCTAACCTTCCTTTATCCACCTTCAAATTTATTGTATTTATGGGAGGAAAGTTTGTTTATGCATCAACCCAACGACACGGACCTAACCTCAGAATTTTAAAAAGTTATGTAGTAGTGGGAAGTAATAGTAGTAAAAAAGTTATGTAGTAGTTATGAATTTAAAAAACTTTCTAACTAAAAAGTCCCTCAGAAAAAATGGTCCACTACTCCACCAGGGCAACGAAAATACTTGAGGCCATAACGTGTCCCTCACAAAAGGCAAAACGGTCACGTTATGGCCCGGTTTACACTACTCACAGGTACTGCCACATGTACAGTACAGGTACTGCCACATGTGAAGCACAGGTAGCAAAGCACAGGTACTGCCACATGCAAAGCATAGGTCCTGCCACATGTAAAGCACGTGTACTGCCACATGTGAAGCACAGGTACTGCCACATGCGAAGCAAAGGTACTGTCACATGTAAAGCACATGTACTGCCACATGTGAAGCACAGGTACAGCCACATGTGAAACACAGTTTCTGCCACATGTGAAGCACAGATACTGCCACATGTTAAATACAGGTACTGTCTCATGTGAAGCCCAGGTGCCGCCACATATGAATTGCCACATGTGAAGCACAGGTACTGCCACATGCGAAGCACAGGTACTGTCACATGTAAAGCATGTGTACTGCCACATGTGAAGCACAGGTACTGCCACATGTGCAACACAGTTTCTGCCACATGTGAAGCACAGGTACTGCCACATGTGAAGCACAGGTACTGCCACATGTTAAATACAGGTACTGCCTCATGTGAAGCCCAGGTGCCGCCACATATGAATCACAGATACTGCCGCATGCGAAGCACAGGTACTGCCTCATGTAAATCACAGGTTCTGCCATATGTGAGGCACAGGTACTGCCACAAGTTAAGCACAGGTACTGCTACATGTGAAGGACAGTGTCATGTTCACAGAAAATGGTACCATCCGTTTTCTATGTGCGGCGGCTGGACGCGACTAGAGAAGGTAAACAAAGCACAGGACGCCTGCCAAGCTTGGGAGGTACTCTATCATGTAATCGTCTGTTAATTATTAAAGTCAGTAACCAGGAATGACTTTACATCAACCTTACTACCAAGAGTATCTCAGCTATACACAGACACCACACTGGCGACGACGATGAACTGGGAACGCAGGTATTTTGTTCAACAAAACACAAGGAAGGAGCATGCTGTCTCGCCCCCAGAGGAGGAAAGAGAAGCTGTCTGTGATCACCATACCCGATGCTGTATGCTAACCAATGCTTTGTGCTAACCATTGCTGTGTGCTAACCATTGCTGTGTGCTAACCAATGCTGTGTGCTACCCAAGCTGTGCTGATTGTTGCTGTGTGAGAGGAATCTGCCGACGCTGTGTACGAAACGACGCTTTGATGCAGTGTACAAAACCTGATGTTTTGGTTACGAAACGACGCTCCGTGCTACAAAATTCTTCACGCTGTGAACCAACTGCTGCCTACTGCTGCCAACTGCTGCCTACTGCTGACAACTGCTGCCTACTGCTGTACCAACTGCTGACAATTGCTGTACCAACTGCTAACAACTGCTGTGCTGCTGTGAGTAGGAGTAACAACACATGTACACAAGGGCTAGGTAAGAAATCAGTTGCTGCTGTGTTGTGCACTGTTGTGAACTTTTGCATTAAAATGCTTGTGTGCTTTGCAAAATTAAAGTAATTACAGTGAATTCTTAAATAACATATACAGTGCAGTAAGTGTTATATATTCTGAGGAACATCTTAAGTGATAAGTTTAAATTTATTCAGTAAAATGGCAAATATACCTCAGTTTCCTGCATTTGATCCTGACTGTGACCAGACAAACCTGTCACAGAGGTGGGTCAAATGGCTTAAAAGGTTTGAAAATTTGTTGATAGTTTCTGATATCAAAAGTGCTGAAAGAAAGCGTGCCTTTCTGCTTCACTATGCAGGTGATAGAGTTTGTGACATCTTTGATACACTGAAAGACACTGGTGGTGCCAAAGATTATGACACTGCCAAGGCCAAATTAACTGAGCATTTCAAACCAAGGCAAAATACTGCTATGGAAATTATGCATTTCAGGAGAGCAAAACAACTCTCTAATGAAACTGTTGATCAATACCATACACGTCTGCAGGGTTTAGCAGCCCACTGTGAGTTTGCTGATGTTGACAAAGAAATCAAACAGCAAATAATTGAAACATGTACATCTACACGTCTTCGTCGAAGAGCTCTAGAACTTGTTGATGATGAAAGTTCTCTTAACAAGATACTGGATATGGCTCGTCGAATGGAAGATGCTGCACGTGATGCTCGTGCCATGGAGTGCAGTGCCAACAACGGTTCTGCCACTGTTACTAACAGTCAAGAAGTATGTAAGGTTCAGGGAGTACACCATGATCATAGAAGATATCATGCCAAACCTAACATTAAATTGAGCCGAGAACCACATCACAACTGGAGTCATGGAACAAGACTCAAGCAGTCACAACGACTCACATCAGAGGTTGTCAATAATAAATGTTACAATTGTGGAGGAGATTACCCACACCCAGATAATGTTTGTCCAGCTCAAGGTAAGAAGTGCTATGAGTGTAGAAAACTAAATCATTTTGGTGCTATGTGTCGTTCCGCACTAAAGAAACCACAATCAATAAATAAAAGCAATGTACGAGGATCAGGTCATAGGAGTCGAGGTGGCAAACACAATATTGCACCTCAAATCAAGAATGTTAATAATATACAAGACAACATTTCATTACAACCAGTCTCAGATGACAGTGAATGTGATTACATTTGTGGAGTACAAGCAATAACAGAATGGAATGATCTTCCAAACAACCCAGAGACTATAGTATACATTGCTGGTATTTGTCTCAAAATTCTCATTGACACTGGATCAAACATTGACACCATTGCTGAGTGCCACTATAAAAAATTTAAAAAACANCCTCTAGAACTTGTTGATGATGAAAGTTCTCTTACCAAGATACTGGATATGGCTCGTCGAATGGAAGATGCTGCACGTGATGCTCGTGTCATGGAGTGCAGTGCCAACAACGGTTCTGCCACTGTTACTAACAGTCATGAAGTATGTAAGGTTCAGGGAGGACACCATGATCATAGAAGATATCATGCCAAACCTAACATTAAATTGAGCCGAGAACCACATCACAACTGGAGTCATGGAACAAGACTCAAGCAGTCACAACGACTCACATCAGAGGTTGTCAATAATAAATGTTACAATTGTGGAGGAGACTACCCACACCAAGATAATGTTTGTCCTGCACAAGGTAAGAAGTGCTATGAGTGTAGAAAACTAGGTCATTTTGGTGCTATGTGTCGTTCCGCACTAAAGAAACCACAATCAATAAATAAAAGCAATGTACGAGGATCAAGTCATAGGAGTCGAGGTGGCAAACACAATATTGCACCTCAAATCAAGAATGTTAATAATATACAAGACAACATTTCATTACAACCAGTCTCAGATGACAGTGAATGTGATTATATTTATGGAGTACAATCAATCACAAAATGGAATGATCTTCCAAACAACCCAGAGACTATAGTATACATTGCTGGCATTTGTCTCAAAATTCTCATTGACACTGGATCAAACATTGACACCATTGCTGAGTGCCACTATGAAAAATTTAAAAAACAGTCCCAAAGCTTGAAAAATACAATGGCAAAGCCACTGCCTATGCTTCAAAGGTAGCCTTACCAGTGATTGGAACTTTCACTGCAGAGATTAAGTCAAAGAATGCAATGCTCATTACTACATTCCATGTTGTTAGGAATGCAAAGGAGTCTTTACTCAGTTACAAGACTTCAACCAAATTGGGGCTACTTCAGCTTTCTAATGCTGTAGCAGTGGAATCTGCAAACAATGTTGATGCTATTGTTGCTGAATTTTCTGATCGGTTTAAATCCATAGGTTGTTATACTGATAGCAAGGTACATCTGCATATCAACCCAGATGTAATTCCAGTTGCCCAACCACATCGCCGACAACCATTCCATACTCGCAAGAAAGTCGATGCCGAACTGGATAGGCTGATAGAACTAGATATCATTGAACCGGTAACAGGCCCAACACCATGGGTAAGCCCAATTGTCACTCCACCAAAGCCGAAGAATCCAGATGAGATACGCATTTGTGTAGACATGCGTGTTCCCAACAAGGCAATAATGCGTGAACGCCATCCTACACCCACTGTAGATGATATGATTTACCGCTTGAATGGTGCAACTGTATTCAGCAAGTTAGATTTAAACAAGGGCTATCATCAGCTTGAACTTGATGATGAGAGTCGATTCATCACAACGTTTACGACACATCGAGGTCTGTATAGGTACAAGCGCCTGAGTTTTGGTATTAACAGTGCTGCTGAAGTATTCCAGCACATCATCAGCCAGGTATTGCAAGATATACCTAATGCTGACAACATGTCTGATGACATCATTGTTTATGGCCGTACCCAAGCTGAACACGACAAAGCTCTTCGTGCAACATTGCAACGCTTACGAGAAAAGAATTTGACGCTAAGCCGAGCAAAGTGTGAGTTCAATCAACATAAAATTGAATTCTTTGGACATGTACTTAGTGACAAAGGTCTGTCTCCAGATCCTAAGAAAGTTGCAGATATCAAGAATGCTGCACCTCCTTCAACATCCACTGAAGTACATAGTTTTCTGGGAATGGCAAACTACTGTTCTCGCTTCATTCCAGATTTTGCTACCATTACGAAGCCTCTACGTGAGCTCCTGAAGAAAAATGCATCATGGTACTGGAGCGATGTCGAGCAAAATGCATTTGATGCTGTGAAAGATGCACTAGTAGAAAATGCGACTGCTGCATACTTTGATCCATCAATGGACACTGAGTTAACGGTGGATGCTAGTCCTGTTGGTTTAGGTGCTGTGTTAGCCCAACACAAACCTGGTCAACCAGATTCAAGAGTAGTAATTGCCTACGCCAGCCGTTCTCTCACAGATGTTGAGCAACGATACAGTCAGACAGAGAAGGAAGCTCTTGCTCTTGTATGGGGCTGTGAACACTTCAATGTGTATCTGCTTGGTGCACCCTTTACCACGATAGTCACTGACCACAAACCGTTGGAGACCATCTTCAATAATCCAAAGTCCAAACCACCAGCTCGCATTGAGAGATGGGCTCTTCGTCTGCAACCATACAACTTTACGGTGAAATACAAGCCAGGTGCAGGCAATCCCGCTGATTACATCAGTCGACATCCTGCCAACAGTTTCACCATCACCAAGCATCAGCAAGTTGCCGAGGAATATGTACACTCTGTAACCTGTGATGCAGTCCCTAAGGCTCTCACTCTTGATGAAATCCGTACTGCAACCCTAGAGGACCCAACTCTGCAAGCAACAGTGGATGCATTGACTAAGAAAAAGTTTCCACGCATCCCACCCTCAGGAGTTGACCAAGATGCATTCAAAGCACTTGAACGCATCCAGACAGAATTAAGTGTTACGCAACAACGCGACACCGTGCTGCGAGGTACTCGTATCGTCATTCCAGCTGTTCTCCAGCAACGTGCTCTGAAGCTTGCACATCAAGGACACCAAGGTCTTGTAAGGACCAAACAGCTGCTACGAGAAAAGGTGTGGTTTCCTGGCATTGATCGTCAAGCTAAGGACATGCATGATGCCTGTGTCCCTTGCCAAGCTGCAGTGGATACTTCAAGACCAACACCTCTACAACCTTCACCACTACCTGCTGCACCATGGATGGAAGTATCGATGGACTTCTGTGGACCGCTACCAACTGGAGAGTACTTGATGGTAGTCATTGATGATCACTCACGTTATCCAGAAGTAGAAATCATCACTTCCACATCTGCAAAGGCTGTCATCCCGAAACTCGACAAGATCTTTTCAAACTTTGGCATTCCTGAAGTTGTCAAGACGGACAATGGACCGCCATTTAATGGACAAGACTTTGTCAACTTTGCTGAGCATATTGGATTCAAACACCGCCGTGTGATGCCACTACATCCTCAAGCAAATGGAGAAGTAGAGAGATTCATGCAACCTCTCATGAAAGCTGTACGCTGTGCTCATGCCGAAGGACGATCCTGGAAACAAGCTATGTATGCTTTTCTCAGGAACTACCGTGCAACACCGCATGGAACACTGGGCAAGTCGCCTGGCGAACTTTTATTTGGACGTCCTATGAGAATCGCACTACCTGTCATGCCAGCCAAGGTAACGGATAAACGTCTCGCTCAGAAGGATGCACTAGCCAAGGGCAAAATGAAAATTGCTCATGATCAACGTGCAAAGGAACAATTCATAAAGGTTGGAGATACTGTTCTCGTTAAAAAGAAAAAAGAGGGAAAGCTAGATATGCCGTATGATACAAAACCATATAAAGTGATTAGTGTAAAAGGAACTATGGTAACAGCGAGTAATAGAGATCATAGTATAACACGTAATATGGCTTATTTCAAAGTGATTCCAAATAGTGTAGAAAATGATGAAGTGCAAAGTCGTGCAAAAGAAAAAGAAAAAATGAGTTATAACTCGATAAACAATTCATCGAGGGATATTCTTGTACTTAAGGACTCTCGTCCAAAACGTCATGTTAAACGCCCTACACGATATGATGATTAATTGTGTTCCTATGTAATGCAAAGTATTTACTTGTTATGCTGAACTAAATTTAATATTGTTTGAATAATGCAGATCTCTCATTCAATATTTTGTAACTTTGTATTACAGTTTCTTTCATGTTTGTTTAACATTGCATATGTATTTTTAACATTGAAATCCTTTGTGGTAAAGATTGTTTAAATTCTTTGTGTGTTTAATTAATGTTAAATGTATGCAATATCTCTTGATATGTTAATAACTTACTTTGTGTCAATAACTTTGCTTTGTGCTACAAGCATGGTAGACATCCTGTATTCATTCTTTTTAAAGAAAAGGAGGGATGTCATGTTCACAGAAAATGGTACCATCCGTTTTCTATGTG
Source organism: Procambarus virginalis (assembly GCA_020271785.1). Classification (NCBI taxonomy): domain Eukaryota; kingdom Metazoa; phylum Arthropoda; class Malacostraca; order Decapoda; family Cambaridae; genus Procambarus; species Procambarus virginalis. The sequence continues at coordinate 63,587 of WNGS01043848.1, forward strand.
CGGCGGCTGGACGCCACTAGAGAGGAGGTAAACAAAGCACACAGGACGCCTGCCAAGCTTGGGAGCTACTCTATCATGTAATTATTTAAGTATTAAAGTCAGTAACCAGGAATGACTTTACATCAACCTTACTACCAAGACTATCTCAGCTATACACAGACACCACAGAATTGACAGGCGGACAAAGACAAACTCTTCACCACGGGGGGGACACGAACAAGGGACACACAGGTGAAACTTAGTACCCAGATGAGCCACAGAGACGTTAGAAAGAAATTTTTCAGTGTCAGAGTAGTTAATAAATGGAATGCACTAGGTAGTGATGTGGTGGAGGCTGACTCCATACACAGTTTCAAATGTAGATATGATAGAGCCCAGTAGGCTCAGGAATCTGTACACCTGTTGATTGACAGTTGAGAGGCGGGAGAAAAGAGCCAAAGCTCAACCCCCGCAAGCACAATTAGGTGAGTACAATTAGGTGAGTACACACACATGGGAGGAAGATTTGATCTTGGTAATCAACAATCCCCCACCAAACAGTAGAAGACCCAGACAGGAGTATGATGACACAAGAAGGCATGCATAGATGAACTGCAGAAGGCAGCAACACTAGCCCACAGAATGAGAGCGAAGCTGATGATCCTGGGCGACCTAATCATGGAGAGATAAATGGGAATCAAGGACCCTATGTATGGGACAAAACGTGGGGAGCAAATTAGTAGATGTTATAGACAGGAATTTCCTAACACAGCATGCGAAGGAAGACACAAGGGAAAGAGGAGGAGATGCACCGAGCCTATTAGACCTGATTTTCACTCAGTACGTAGAAGATATCGAGAATTTGGAGCATGAAATACCTCTAGGGGCCAGTGACCATGTGTCGTAGTCTTTGACTACATGACGGAATTCAAACTTGTGACCATGGACAAGAGATCTGGGAAAGTAGAGTTGACTACAGGAAAGGGGACTATAGGAGGATAAGGGACTATCTGGAAGAAGTGCAGTGGGAGGAAGAAATTAGAGGAAAAACAGTCCAAGATATGATGGACCTAGTCATACAGAAATGCCAAGAGGCCGAAGAGAGGTTTATACCAACAGTAAGGGAAAAAATAAGACGGAATATAATAACCCATGGTTTAACAGACAGTGTCAGGAAGCAAAAAATGGCCAACACGCGGGAGTGGAGGAAGTACAGAAGACAAAGGACAGAGGACAACAGGATCAGATGCAACAGAGCTAGGAACGATTACATTAACATAAGACGAACATCGGAAAGGGACTATGAGAACGATATTGCAATCAAAGCGAAAAAACAACCTAGGCTGCTACACAGTCATATAAGAAGAAAAATGTCGGTGAACGACCCAAGTGACAAGACTAAGGAAGGCAGAGGGGGCATATACTGAAAGTGACAAGGAATCTGTGAGGCACTGAATGCCAGTTTCCATGGAGTGTTCACTACCGAGCCTGAGCAGCTCCCATTGTTGGAAGGGGTTACCTAGATGAAAGACTATCAGATATAGAGGTGACAGTAGAGGAGGTAATGAAACAGTTGACAACTCTAGATGCATCTAAAGCAGTAGGACCATA